>JAJHSJ010000919.1:0-80164 GCA_021015155.1 Magnolia officinalis | reverse complement strand
AACAAATCTGGTTGGTGTGTACAACCCGTCCCGTAACGTGGGAGTGAGTGATCAACTCAGTGGAACAATAAAGCATAGGTTAACATGTTATTAACTCAGTCAAGCAGTAATGATAAAGCAGTACAATCAAACAATTCTAAATACTCTTATTAATGCAAGTATGAATACAGTTATGATGTATGCCCTCACCACACACACCCTCGTGCGACACCATCTTACATTCGCGGCATGCTTTCATCCCTCAGTGCTCCACATCTTCCAGGCACATGCAATGCGATGATGAGCATGATTATCGAGTTATTATTAGTCCATTTCAAACAGCAGGATGGGGAAACTAAGGCACCTCCCTTGTATCATTCCCAACATGATCCATTCTAGGGTCGTCAATCCTAGTTAATCTCATACAATGGGTGTTTCTAGGTCGCTCAAAGGCTTGTCAGGGCTGTTACACACAATGGTTACACCACTCCCCTATCACCTTTTTAACTGTTCATCATTAAGCTGATACAGGCCTAGTTCATACTCAATATACTGCGGCAAAACTCGTCGCCTCACCGCAAATTCAGAGTATGCTCGAGGTCACTACAAAGGGCTGTCAGGGCTGTTGCCGCAATCGTTGCACCACTCCCCCATCACCTTATCAATGTAGGCCGACAGCATGAATATAGTGTCCCATACCACCATAATCGGCTCACGACTCTCGTTGCTCACTGGTCACTACGGGGAGGCACGTGGCCCTAGCGTAGGCCGACGGTTCGACCACGGTGTCCCATAAGACCATGCCCGGCTGATGAGTCTTAGCGGATCGAGGTACCATGGTTAACGGGATTTCACTGGTAAGTTTGGTACCCTAGGTTCAAGCAGTAGCATCCAAACATGGTGAATATACATTAGACAGATCGGGTTGCTTGATGAGCTCGGCTAGCTCGAGCGCACAACAAGTTGAACGATATGAAGCGCATAAGCACTTCGTGTGGCTAACCACTATCGCCAACCGAAGTACGACTCAGGTTCGTCGAACACATCTCATGTAGCGAATGAATCACAGCTACGAATTCAATCCTGTTACTGATTGCTTGGACTATAATCATAGCCTCAATCACATTCGTAAAAGCAGTAATGGATCAAGATTCAAATCATACAATCAAAGTCTGATACTATCCGTTTAGGGCTGTCAGGCTGTTGCACGCACTCGTTGCCCACTCCCCATCACCCATGACAGATCATACAACGTAAACATGAATTTAAACATATGCATACATAGATAAATCATATAATCAGTTGAGCATGTTATGAAGCACAACAGAAGCATGAGTTTGTACATATTCAATTCCTAATCACACAGCTATCCAAGGAAATCATACACATAGGTAAAGGAATTGAGAATCATATCTCAACACCCTTATACATTACAATTTACTAACTACTACTCATTCAAACGTTTCAACAAACACTTAGACTACATACATCAACATACATGACATATGTTGATCACATAGGTATTAGGCTAAATCCTTTCACTAGGGAGTTGCCGCAATAATAACACGCCTGCACCCACGACGGATAGTCATGGTAGGTAGGAATCCAAGTTCCACAATCATTCAGTCATTTCCACAAACACTTGGGCTACACATTTTAACACATGTAGCTTATAGTGGCCGTGGCGTGATTTAGGGCAAATTCTTTCGTCAAAGGGGTATCGCCAATACAACAATCATATATCCATGACAATTAGTCATGGCGAGCACGAATGAGAATTCTCTACTCATTCAGTCATATTTACAAACACTTAGAATACACTCTTTTAACATACATAGTGTATATTAACAAAACATGTATTAGGGCGAACCCTTTCACCAAATAAGTATTTTATCCATAATAATATATTCATACAGCAAATAATCATAGCAAACATATTTCCAAAATTTATACGTATACGGTACTTTCTACAAATACCTAGAGTAGGTAAAATTCCATATTCTTCATCTTTAATCGAAACGAAAAACAGACAGCACTTTGTACTTGTACAATTGTATGCAGATCATGAATCTATCATTATCTGACATTAAAAGCGTTAAAAACCATAACCTATACACCTAAAGTTGTCACCTTTTGGCGTAGAATCGCAACAAAGTCAATAGATTCGCTAAGCTTTCGTATTCGACTATTTGGTAACCTATAGAATGAAATAGGTTAGCTATTTCATAACCTACAACCATCAAAACCCCAAAACAGATTAGGGTTAGGGTTTCTTACCTAGAAACGACGTCGGAATCGCCAGAAAAGCGATTAGAAGGAAGTGCATAGCAGCAGGGAAGCATGGCAGGGAGACGCTCCCACTTCTCTCTCACTTTCTCTCTCTTTTCTCTCTCTTTTCCTAAGGTTTTTCTCAAATTCGTATGGCTGAAATGAGAGAGGGTTTAAGGTCCTTATATAGCTTAAAATCTCACCAAAATAGACTCTAGGCCAAGGTATACTTCGATTATATCCAAAGTGGACCTGTTTCAGCTCAACGGAGGATTTCTGGCAGGCCCCCTTGAGCCAAAGGTCGGACTTAAGCTCATTGACATTGGATCTAGGTTTGGCTATGTTTTCGTTTCGTTCAGGATTCCAGATCGCAAATGGTGGACCAGTTTCAGTTCAACGGTCAGTGGATCTCGATCGGAGATTCCGAGTACATGGATATGTGTATGAAATTTCTCCTGATCCGAGGGTGTAATTTGGTCTGATTCTGACGGTCTGGTTGCATAATACTGATCCACAAGTGAGAGGTGCCAAATTTCATAAATTTCTATTTTATTTTGAATTAATTTCACATTTCTCACACTCCCCGCTCCGAGCTCAAGCGAATAGCGCTGGGACACTATCTGAATTTGATTTTCGAGATGGTTGTCAAGCCCAGCAAGGCGGTCATAATTCCTTAATTTCGTGTTAATCGGGCTTCCGACGTGCGGTCCAGATCTGATACGGAGTTTCAATGTGTTCCCTAGAGCAACTGGGTAATGAGATTGATCCGAGATTTTAGGGTAACCTAGCGTCAATGATTTTACAAGTTTTGGGTCTTGCAGATCATATTTAAAGTGATTGGTGCTAACTTCACAGGTACTCTAGTTTAACACTGACTAATTCTCGCCTAATTTCTAAAGGATTTAGTCCTGAGTAATTTCTGTCTGAGGTGGTACCTGGGCCTTTGTAGTTTGTATATAAAGTAATCCAAGTTGTAATACTTAGCTAGTTTAAGATAGTGTCTAGGGTGAAAGTACTTAGAAAAATTGAAAGGACAAGGTGGTGAAGGGTGGGATTTGTGAAAGAAAAGGGTTAACAAGCGATTTTAGATTATGGGATTGGGTTCTGACAAGTTAATTAGGTGTTAGGATCGACCCATTGCCTAAGGACGTCTAATTCCAGGTTGGCAAAATCTAGGATGTTACATAAGGACCTAACCAGTTGTTTTTACTTTTTCCAATCTTAAATTCTATATATATAATATATATATAGATATATATATATATATATATAATATATATATAATATATATATATATATATATATATATATTATTATGAATCAACGATCACAATTACATAGTCCACTTACCCGAATTCCTAACTTTCATATTATGATACATTTTTCATAATAACTAAGTTTCTTATCGGGTTAGATTTCATTAAACGTGATCATACATATCACAGGACCAACTTAAAAGACCGTAATTATGATTTAAATGTTATATGTTAAAAATGACATATATCTTTTAAATATTTTGCCTGATCATAAAACCCTCCATAAGTTTACCTTGAAATCACTAGATATATATTCCATTCCGTCTATAGGATTTTTGGACATCTCCATCATACCAAACAAAATGTCGTATGATCAGATCCACCCATTTTTGGGACCTGAACCAATAGTTTGATATGACTATTATGATTCCTATATTTTTCTATAAAAACCATACCAGTGAATTAAGATTCTAACAACTACAACTCGATTAATTTGGGCGCCAAGTAATCCAGGTATAAATACCTACATGTACAGACCTTTCTCAAAAACTACTTTCTAGCGGCCCTATCGAAAAACCAACTGGACATTTTGTAAATGGCTATATGAGAATTCCAATCATCTATTTTTTTTTTTTCAAAAAGGTCAATCCAGTGTGAGTCCTTATTAAAATCTGATGGTAGAGATCACCCATGATCGGTGACCCAATACAAAACTGAGTTTATCACTACGTAGTGTTTAGAAACCCTTAACCGGGTACTTGTTGATTTAAGTTAATTCTTCAAAATGCAAGGTCCATCATTGTGAGGGTCAAATATTGCATATCAGACCCCTGTTATTGGCCAGATTTATGAACATAGTACTATTTAACGACCTGATTTGATCGTGTTTGTGACGCAAGGTACATTTGCAAGCGTGGACTGAAAAAAGATGCTAACAGTCGAGATTTAATGATCAGATTTCACAAAAGTATGGGACGGACCCCAGGGGACCAAGATCAACAAATTTACACACCAGAGACCCGAGAAAATCAAGAAACTAAAGCTTAAGTGGCCCGAAATTGGTACATAATGCAATATCACAGGGTTTTCCACCATCTGTTCAGCCCGAAACTTCATACACGGCCTGAGGACCATAATTAATAACCGTACACGTAAAAAATCAGCAATTGGATCTTTGTGGAAGTGGCCCAACGGACAGATCAGCCCACAAATCGTCAATCTGGGGCCCGCCTGATATCTTGAAATACTTCAATTTTGGTGTCAACCATTTAAATTATATGGAAACCAGGTTGGACGGAGCTGATCTCTCATATACATCACCTTGGGACCCACATGTGCATTGCACGTGTACAACGTGGGTGCTCAAGCCGTGCACCGAACAAGGGAAGTCGGTCAGCACTGCGCTGACCGACTCATCTTCCTCTCCTTCTCTGTTTCAAACAGCGGACGCTGGTGCGTCCGTCGGTTTCATACAGTGGGGCCCACCCATCATCCAGAACATCCATCTGGACCGTCCAAGGTGTCCAAGGAGGGGGTATTACCCTCACCTAGGTGTCGTTTCTCCACCATGCAAGCTATTGGAAGATCCTGGCCATCGAAAGCAGGATGGACGGCGGAATAAAAGATCAAGTGGGCCACACTGAAATCAAACCAATTTCGCCCTTCTTGGACGGTTTTTCGTCCTGAAGCTAATGGACGGCTTGGATTCTCCAACCGACGTTGATTATGGGGCCCACCGATCTTCGCAACGTCCTTGCTTGCGTTCGCACTGACGGACGCGATTTTCCTCTGTGGGCCACCACTGTAGATCAATGGTTTGATCGGAACCATCCATCAGACTTAATATGGCCCACTTACTAAGGCCTAGGTGGAAGTATTCCAAGCAAGAGCGAGGATCTTATTTTGTCCGTTCAAATTAAGGATAGACGGTGCACTGGAAATCTTGTGGGTTTCATCAAAAGAAGAAAAAAAGTACACCATTCCAACTGAAATTCCAAGAGAAATCTGATGGACGGATTGGATTCTTCAACAGATACCGATGATGGGCCTCACCAACACATCAGCGTAAGATGACTTACGCAGGTTCTGTTCAACACGTCAGAGACCCGGACGTTACGGGTCGTTTTGCACGCGTGGAGAAGATCGGTCCAGCGATCTTGACGGTTCAAAATCTCCCTCTGGACCAACCGACCATAGCTATGAGGGCTGAATGGCTCAGATCTTGCACTGGCAGCCCCTGTAGTCGAACATCCTATTCCAAACACAGTCGGTTGCGTTTTGCTGCGGAAGGAAGTCCCGAACTACCTTCTGCTGCACGGATTCGAATTTCTCACGGCTTTTGGGTGCGAAAAGCTCCTCTCAACCGACCTGGCTGTTGCTATAAAAAGAGAAGTGGAGAAAGAGAGAGGGATCTTTGTTTTGGACGTTGCAAGAGAGGAAGGAGCAGAGAGAATTTTTTTTTAGATTTTTTTTCTTTTTACTTTTCTTTTTCTTTCTTTTGTTTTGAGCTTTAGTCTAACCATGTTTATGGTTAGCTAATCCTCTAGCTAGGGCTAGGAAGTGAAGCTTGTAGTGCTATGGGAAATCTTACACTTTGGTTCATACCTGAATTACTTTAATCCTAGTTTAACTTAAGGAATTTTTTTCTAGTTGTTAATGGTTTATTGTGACTAAAATTACAGTAGATCTGCTATAGCTTGAGTAATTCCTTTTCCTTTTATGTTTATGGCGTCAGGAAGCCCTGTTGTTCACCATCGTCTCCAGGGCATGGTTGGATGTCGGTACCCTTCCTAACCTTCATAGCATGTTGATTGGTTGGTAATTAGTTTAATTTTGTTGTTTACTTTGTCTCCTGGGCATGGTTTGGTGATGGAATCCATTCTAATTCATAAACCTTTCATCTCTTGAAGACGATATCAAGGTCAGTTCAGTTTGATTTTCATGGTTATACCTTTAATCTCCCTGATCTCTACAAGTGGATCCTCTGAATCCCTAGTTTCCTACCTCTGAATTTCTTAAGTTTTAGATAATTATTTCACCATCATTCTTCACATTACAATCGTTTTAGATTTCATCTTAGCCTAGTTTTAGTTCTGGTTATTTTTCAGATAACGTACAGGTTTCAGTCCGTGTGGATTCGACCTCGGTCTCACCGAGTTTTTTTACTACATCACAACCCTATACTTGGGGAGTGAACAAGTTTTTGGCGCCGTTGCCGGGGACTGACGGCTACGTATTTTTGAAATTAACTGGTTTTAGAATTAGTTTAAGATTAGGTTTTTACTAACTTTAGTTTTAGATTTTTTTTTTTTTTGTCTTTCTGTTTGATTTTTAGAAACTAACCTGTTTTCCTATTTTGTAGGATCCTGACATACACTTCTAATTCGGTAATTTTTTCTAATTCTTTCTCTTTTTATTTCTAGATCTCGTATTGTTGTAGGATTATTTTATTCTTAGAATTAGATTCAGAATTAGGGTTTTACTATGCAAGAGTTGGAATGTATATTTGCTGAGATAGCTAAGGAATCTTGGGAAAATTTTTTGATGTATGATGATAATAATGGAAAACAGCCTATGCCTCAAATATTTTCTGAAAATTACTTCAACCAATCGAAACATGATGCTCCACCGATTAAGAAGTCCTTCGGTGATTATCTACGGGAAAATAATTGCATTCCACGAGTTAAGAAAACAGTACGTGATTATTGGAATGATAACGCGTATCAACTCCCGACCGATGACCCGTATGACTATAACCAGTGGAACCATCAAAACTGGGAAGATGAACCAACAACATGTAATAATTATTCTCTTGGATACCCTACCGTTGAGAACCAACCAGAAATGATCCAAGAGGATTCAATTCAGTATACCATGGAATGCCTTACGGAAATGAGAAAGCAATGGAAGCACTGAACTTGCGCCTCGATAAGATAGAGGAAGCTCGTTCATCCCAACCAAAACTCATTCAAGAAATACAACTCGAGGAAGGTAATCCTAACTCACTTGTGGAAAATTCCGGAATTTGGAATGAAGAGTTGAATGGTGCTAATGAGCATATGGTTCACTTTCCCGATGAGTCGATCTCAATGATGGTCCAAAGGAATGGTGAAGAGACATGGGTGTCTTTCAAATACAGTGATGATGACACACCTTCCTTACTTGACACACATGATTTCAATGATGAGGTAGAGGTTAGTTCATTCGAACCTCAACCGAATTTAGGAAGAGATTGTGAGGAAAGCGATCCCATCTTAAGTGTGTACTGCACTGAATTGGAAGCTGAGAAGTATTGGGATGAGATTCATGAGAGCACAACCCAAATTCCCCTGGAATCAATCTCAAATATGGTCCAGGTCAATGCTCAAGAAGCACACGAAGTGATCAGTCATACTGAGCTACTCCACTCACCTAACATGTTGTGATTTAAAAGTGAAAATGAGCTCATTAGAACCGACCCTTCCAACTTCTGTGAGACATGTTTGGACCACTCTCTTGAATTGAATGATAATGTGATTCGGGAGAAGGACGAGCTGCTCGCTACGACTCTGGAATTTGAAACCACTTAATTGAGACCACCATCTGAGTTGTACACGTCTGATAGTTCAACGCCTCGATTGAGTAGTTTCAATGAACAAAGTGATCCCATCGATGCTTCCCCTATTGATCTTCAATATGTCTGTGCAGGGCTAGAGCAAGAGAGCATATCTTCATATACTTTTAAGGGCGAGGGAGTCCTTGAGCATCTCATTACAGACTTCAATGAGGAAAATAAGTCACTCTCAGCTGAAATTTTCGACTCTTTTGATAATTGCTGGGCACACTTTGCAAAGTCAAACGATCCCATGTCAAAGACAAAGTGGATGCCTTGCAAGACAACATCTCGGTAGTTATCACTGACTGAGAGAACCCTTATTTTGAAGCCCCTTCTTCCCCTGATCCTAAACGTCTACCATTAAAGGAGGAGGAGCTGAAAATTGAACCGAAGTTTGACACTTCGAAATGTGTTGAGGATACATCACTTTTTGCGAAGTTTTCTAAACTTTATCTACTTGTAGTCTCTGATTCACCATGGGATACTAACATTGAAACTTCTTCTGTCACAGGTGAATCGTACATACTCTGGTTACCTCAAGCAATGTAATGGAAAATTTCTTATGAGGTACATAAGTCTCTCTGGAAAGTCATGCTCCAGGGCACCCAAGCCTTTTGCAAAAAGGGCTTTTGGATGATCTTGTTGAGGAACTTACTGAGGAACTTATCAAGATACTGGCCAGAAGATGAACCTTCCAGCATGAGTAGTTAGTTCAATGTTTGTGGGTAACATTGTTGTAAACCCTCACGAGACTACAACTCGTCCACTAGGGGTAACCTAGGGGTTTAAAGGCTTGTTGCATATGCTAAATGCAATCGAGAGCACCTACGAAAGTGGTATAGGTAGGATTTTATTTTTATTATTCTTGTTTTGTTTTCTCTCTTGCGCTGACTTACTCTCTCGCTGATATTTTTGGAAAAGTCTCCTGATTCGTTATCCAGGTACCATCTTCCCATCACTTCTCTTTTACTTTTGTTGTCCCATGTGCATGGCATGCTTATATCTTTTACATCGAGGACAATGTAGATTTTAGGTTGGGGGTGGGAGATTAGGTGTCCTAATCAGTGTTTTCTTAGTCTTGAGCAGAAATTGTGAAATTTTTTAAATTTTTCTGGAATTTCTTACGAATCCGAAGTGATTTTGACGGCCATCTTGGATTTAGAATTACAAGATAAGTAATTGGTAATTTATGACTCGTGGGTTCTGTATCTGCTAGATTTTACTGTTAAGTTTGAATTGTTAATCCATGATTAGAAGTTTTAAACATTGATTGAGTCATGATTTCACAGGACATATCTCGCTTGCACATTAAGGTTTCAATTTGATATTAAAGGATTAACTTGGTAATCACTAAACATGGAAGGAACTAGCCTGAAAAATTGCCCGTCATGATCAATTGAAGAAAAAGAAAATACCCAGTTACAAGATAGCTGCCTCCGGAAAGGGTTGGGTGAACAAACTTCACCATAGGTTTGCTCCCTATAAGTGAAATTTGATTCCTCATGGTTGATAATTGAAAAAGTTAGGCGACCAGTTTTCACCATGGGTTTGCTCCCTATAGGTGATGATTTGATTCACCTTCTTGGCGTTTCTTTCAATGAAAATAATCAAAAGATGTTAGAATGAAAAGTTGATCTGTGAGGCAAGTTTTAGTTTAGGTGGTTGTCCTGAGTACTCTTGTTGGTTACCAATGATATCATGAAATCGACAATTTGATCTCTTAATGATGATAGGCCGAGATTTCACTATACACCCATGGAACTCAATGTTTAGAATTATTCTAGTTTATGGATTAATATTTGAACTTGATTATGAAATTCACCGTGCATGAGAGGCCAAGAGAAATTGATAATCAACATTCATGAATCTTAGATTTCTCATATCTGAATCATTCTTCAAAATTCACTCGAGTTCATAGAGATTGTCCTGTATTTCTCAATTTATTTTTCGCATACTTTGCTCGGGACTAGAAAAATGCTGGTTGGGGGTTGTGTTGAGGGTCAAATATTGCATATCAGACCCCTGTTATGGCCAGATTTATGAACATAGCACTATTTAACGACCTGATTTGATCGTGTTTGTGATGCAAGGTACATTTGCAAGCGTGGACTGAAAAAAGATGCTAACAGTCGAGATTTAATGATCAGATTTCACAAAAGTATGGTACGGACCCCAGGGGACCAAGATCAACAAATTTACACGCCAGAGACCCGAGAAAATTAAGAAACTAAAGCTCAAGTGGCCCGAAATTGGTACATAATGCAAGATCACAAGGTTTCCACCATCTGTTCAGCCCGAAACTTCATACACGGCCTGAGGACCATAAATTAACCGTACACGTAAAAAATCAGCCATTGGATCTTTGTGGAAGTGGCCCAACGGACAGATCAGCCCACAAATCGTCAATCTGGGGCCCGCCTGATATCTTGAAATACTTCAATTTTGGTGTCAACCATTTAAATTATATGGAAACCAGGTTGGACGGAGCTGATCTCTCATATACATCACCTTGGGACCCACATGTGCATTGCACGTGTACAACGTGGGTGCTCAAGCCGTGCACCGAACAAGGGAAGTCGGTCAGCACTGCGCTGATCGACTCATCTTCCTCTCCTTCTCTGTTTCAAACAGCGGACGCTGGTGCGTCCGCCGATTTCATACAGTGGGGCCCACCCATCATCCAGAACATCCATCTGGACCGTCCAAGGTGTCCAAGGAGGGGGTATTATCCTCACCTAGGTGTCGTTTCTCCACCATGCAAGCTATTGGAAGATCCTGGCCATCGAAAGCAGGATGGACGGCGGAATAAAAGATCAAGTGGGCCACACTGAAATCAAACCAATTTCGCCCTTCCTGGACGGTTTTTTGTCCTGAAGCTAATGGACGGCTTGGATTCTCCAACCGACGTTAATTATGGGGCCCACCGATCTTCGCAGCGTCCTTGCTTGCGTTCGCACTGACGGACGCGATTTTCCTCTGTGGGCCACCACTGTAGATCAATGGTTTGATCAGAACCTTCCATCAGACTTAATATGGCCCACTTACCAAGGCCTAGGTGGAAGTATTCCAAGCAAGAGCGAGGATCTTATTTTGTCCGTTCAAATTAAGGATAGACGGTGCACTGGAAATCTTGTGGGTTTCATCAAAAGAAGAAAAAAGTACACCGTTCCAACTGAAATTCCAAGAGAAATCTGATGGACGGATTGGATTCTTCAACAGATACCGATGATGGGCCTCACCAACACATCAGCGTAAGATGACTTACGCAGGTTCTGTTACAGCACGTCAGAGACCCGGACGTTCCGGGTCGTTTTGCACGCGTGGAGAAGATCGGTCCAGCGATCTTGACGGTTCAAAATCTCCCTCTGGACCAACCGACCGTAACTATGAGGGATGAACGACTTAGATCTTGCACTGGCAGCCCCTGTAGTCGAACATCCTATTCCAAACACAGTCGGTTGCGTTTTGCTGCGGAAGGAAGTCCCGAACTACCTTCTGCTGCACGGATTCGAATTTCTCACGGCTTCTAGGTGCGAAAAGCTCCTCTCAACCGACCTGGCTGTTGCTATAAAAGAGAAGAGGAGAAAGAGAGAGGGATCTTTGTTTTGGACGTTGCAAGAGAGGAAGGAGCAGAGAGAGAATTGTTTTTAGATTTTTTTTCTTTTTACTTTTCTTTTTCTTTCTTTTGTTTTGAGCTTTAGTCTAACCATGTTTATGGTTAGCTAATCCTCCTAGCTAGGGCTAGGAAGTGAAGCTTGTAGTGCTATGGGAAATCTTACACTTTGGTTCATACCTGAATTACTTTAATCCTAGTTTAACTTAAGGAATTTTTCTAGTTGTTAATGGTTTATTGTGACTAAAATTACAGTTGATCTACTATAGCTTGAGTAATTCCTTTTCCTTTTATGTTTATGACGTCAGGAAGCCCTGTTGTTCACCATCGTCTCCTGGGCATGGTTGGATGTTGGTACCCTTCCTAACCTTCATAGCATGTTGATTGGTTGGTAATTAGTTTAATTTTGTTGTTTACTTTGTCTCCTGGGCATGGTTTGGTGATGGAATCCATTCTAATTCATAAACCTTTCATCTCTTGAAGACGATATCAAGGTCAGTTCAGTTTGATTTTCATGGTTATACCTTTAATCTCCCTGATCTCTACAAGTGGATCCTCTGAATCCCTAGTTTCCTACCTCTGAATTTCTTAAGTTTTAGATAATTATTTCACCATCATTCTTCACATTACAATCGTTTTAGATTTCATCTTAGCCTAGTTTTAGTTCTGGTTATTTTTTCAGATAACGTACAGGTTTCAGTCCCTGTGGATTCGACCTCGGTCTCACCGAGTTTTATTACTACATCACAACCCTATACTTGGGGAGTGAACAATCATCGATCCAAAACATCCAAGGGTGTGGATGCCCATGCACATGGACTATTCTTAAAACCTTGTTTGCACATGCCCATTTATATCTGAACTTATATTAAGAGTGTTTCACCTAAATTAAACCAAAATCGCTTAATTTCCACACTTAGATCTATTATCTCACCATCTATTGCAAATATGGATCATAACTCTCAAGTGGTCCATCACTCTCACCTAAATTAAACCAAAAACTAACATTAATGATTCATCATGAAGATCTTGTTATGTCAAACACTCTTATCAGTCGGATATGAGAAAATATCTCTTACGATACAATGAGACCCACAAATCAATGATGATAGGCCTAGAAAGTTAGTTTCGATTATTTTATTTTATTTTTAAAGAATGCGTGTACACTTATATATATATATATATATATATATATACACACACACACACACACACACACACACACACACACACACACCCAATGCATCACACAACAACATCTTATACTTTAAACCACCCATGAAACTGTCTGTACACAAACTTTGTCACCTGTCAAGGAACCTAGTGGACCATACACTTCTCATTTACAAAATCATTCAACCACTCATCATTCATTTTTTGTAATTACCATAGATTGGTTTATCTATTCAATCGATCACTGAACCAAAGTACACATTATACAATGTCGAAAATCGTAAAACCTTACCGGTTTAGTTTTAGCATGAGGGGTCATATTTCATATCAAATATGTGGTCCATACCAAACTTTGGATAATTTTCAAAGTATATGAAATCCATAACTCGCTTGCATTTTCTCAAGCAAAGAAAATGAATTAAAAAACACATGTGAAACCTCTCATGCATTAACATAAAGTGGGACCCACCTTATAATATAAAAGAGAAGGGGGGAGACGTAAGTGACATCCCACTCCCAAGTAGGAGAGAGAGAAAGAGAAAAAAGAGAGAAAATGGAAAAAGAAAAGGAGGAGAGAGGAAAAAAAAGAATTTTCCTTTTATAAAAAGTGAGTTTCTCTCACTTGATGTTATAAAAATGTTATTTATTTATTTGTTTGTTTATTCATTTGCACTTATAATTTTTTTTCCATCTTAAATGTTCTTTTAATTAGATATAATTGCTTAGTATGCTTCCTAAAATGTGTTTAAAATTTTATTTTTACTTCGGTTGTCGTTATTTTAATATGCCTCAATTCAGCTTTTATATCGCCTTATTGTTAATCATACCTTGAAAATTCATTTATTTATTTATTTAGCTTTTTAAAAAAATTGTAGGAATATCGAGTTGGTATATAATTTTTTTTATATAGATTCTATGATCTAATTAATTACATTGCATGTTTATTTATTTATTTTTTATAGAAATTTAATCATTTACGAACAATTTACACTGATAAAAAATTTTGTTTTAAGTTTGATAAATTATTTCAACATATATTATGACTTTCAACACCTGGTTGAGGGTTCGAGTACCCATAGGTGGTGAAATCCCACCATGGCGTGAGTGTGTGGTGGTGGTGTGTGTGTGTGTAAAAAAAAAAAAAAAAAAAAAAAAAAAAAAAAAAAAAAAAAAAAAAAAAAAACATATATTATGGATTCAACCGAAGAATAACGATCATTGTATATTTTTAGAAATATTTGTTTCATGTAATATTGAAATCATACATGACCAGAATAGTTTTCGTAACACAAGAAAATAGGTGGGGCAAGTCCTCTAGGTTGAAAATCCCTAAAGTGTAAATAGGTAGGGTGATCAAGACCCTTAGGTTGAAAGTCCCAGAAACCCAACTGGTACCTATTGGAACCTCTACCGTACCCTTTAGTGGGTGAGCATGTCAGGATTGCAAAAGGTTCCTACCGTCAAGTTCGAAAGGGTAGTGGTTTGCCCTTTGGATGGGTAAGCATGTCACGCAAGAGGTTCCCATTGTTAGGCTTGGTGTTGTATTGACACAGGTGTTGGCCAACTGGTGTAAACTATCCCTAATATTAAAAAGAATAAACTACACTTGTTATTATGGAGTATAGCATATGTTGATTTCATCCATTCATTCTTCTTTGAATTTACATTGAAAAATCTTGTTTATTGATCTCCTCATCTGTTGCTTTACTTAAATATGTATTGTATCTTTTAGTATATTTTATTAATATTATATGAGATTATTTTGAAACCTGTGTTGAGATTACTCACTAGGCTTCGCAGCTTACCCTGTTGGGATTTTAAAATTTCAGGATCGGGATATTATGGAGGAGCATAAAGAGATTTTCTTCTATATTTAGATTTATTTTTCAGTTCTTTAACATTTTCTAAATAAGTTGTAATGAACATTAAGTATAGTATGATAGTTTGGCCATGACATGTGTGTTGGTGATAATCTTAAATAATTGGAACATGGATATTTTATTCTTCTCTAAATAAATGTTTGATTATTTAATTTTTAAATGGTTATATTTTATAAATGAGAATCATTTTGTCAATATATGCATGGATCATAAAATGTAAACATACAAAACATAAGTCATGCCTTCAGGTAGGAAATCAGGGTTGGATATACCCAGGTGCCAGATTTGGGGTGTGACAGTTCTTCCACTTCGATTTCTTCATGGGTTCTAATAGATCTTTCTTTTATTTTTCTTCTATGATATTAGTCTTGTTAGGCTAACATCTGAGCTAACACTAAGGGTTGAAACTTATAGTTAATTTTATTATTTAGTTTATTTGATTCAACAAACAATGGTTTGAATTATGATATTAGATTGAATATATTTGATTTTACTTTAAAGTCTATGAGTTGTTTATTTCTTGATTTGTTATGCACGTTGGTTGTGATGAATGCTTGATTTAACAATTATTTAGCCTTAACCTATAGAAGGAATCAATCTGTATAATTGATTGATCTATGGTCGCCTAAGGGTGTTATAGACGCTTTCAATTCCCTGCGATTGATGTCCGAGTGCTTCATGGGAGAATGGTTCAATCGAATTCATATTCTAACATTATTTCTAATTGATTTAACCACTCCATCTTCCAATTCAATAGATTAGGACTTCGATTCCAATTGAGTTATAACCGTTGAATCGATGAAATAAATATGGTAATTATTACAAGTGGATTCCCGGATCCTTAGTCCTTTTATCTTTTTATTTTTCAATTTTTCCTAAAATTACTGGATTAAAATCCAACCAACCTAGTTAGACTTAGAATAGTTCTAGGCTGTGTTCCCCACTACATGTGGATTCAACCTCGTTTTCACCGAGTTATTACTACAGTGCAGCCCTACACTTAGGGTTGTGAACACCAAAGAGTAGTGGAACTTCTACAGAGTCACTCTTCTTCTTTAATCATTCGGTTCTAATTTGTATTTTTAGTTTTTTTTTTTTTTTTTTTTTTTTTTCAGGATATTATTCATCTTAGGCTAATCTCTTAACTAAGGCTAAGGGATGAAGTTTATAGTTTAATTACAATATTTAGTTTATTTGATTCAATAAACAAATATTTAAATGATGGTAGTGATAGAAATCGATTTGGATTTTACTTTAAAAATATTTTGTGTTATTTCATGTTTGATTCATTGTCAACTCCGAGCATATTGGATGCTTGAAAATGCAATTACAATGTTGAATTAGAGAAGGAATCAATTTGTATAATTGATTGATCTATTATCGCCTAAGGGTGCTTTAGATGCTCTTGATTCCTTGTGATTGACCTTTTAATGCTTTATGAGAGAATCATTCAATCAAAATCATGTTTTGATTGGTGTTGATGATTGGTTTAATAGAATTATTCTTCGATTAGATAGGATAGAACTTCAATTACAATTGAGTTATAAAAGTTGAATAATTAAATGATTTATTATAGTTGTTATAAGTGGATTCCTAGATCCTTAGTTTTTTATTTATTTGTTATAAAACTCTTTAACTTATTCTTTGGATTAAAAGCCCAAACTAAACGTTACCTTTAAATTATTCCTAAGTTATGTTCCCCATTCCCTAAGGATTTGACCTCAGTCTCACCGAGTTATTACTATATCGCAGCCCTGCAGTTGGGGTTTTCAACCGTTGGGTTCGATCAGTATGAAATTGCATTTGGTCCAATGTAAATGTCATCCTACATTTGAAAAAAGATTGAAAGGACTGGATTAATCCAGGTATCATGTCATCCAGTCCCAACAATAGATATGGTGAGATTTATGGTGGATTTTAAAATCCACTACATTTGTGGGGTCTCACATTGATGCATGTGCTTTATCCCCATTGTCCATCCTCATGCATTCTTTACGTATCACAGTCGAGTTGTATATGCATATAAGTGATCGACATTAGTTGTGAAATTTGATCCATTGAATACAATTCCATGGTCTACCAAACATAAGTTTCATTTAATAAAGTGTTTTCCTAGAGAAAAAGTTTGATCCCAAACATAGAATTGGACTGTCGAAATACCATGGTATTACCAAACATATAATCATTGTGCAATAATTAAATATAGGGTCAAAATACCATGTCATTCTACAATAATTGATTTAATTCCACCTATAAAAAATAAAAAATTATAGGGTCTTACTCATCTCCAAACTTGAGATTGACATGTTTCAATAATCTAAACTATTGATTTAACTCTAAACATAAAGGGTTTGATTCAAACGGAAATAAATCAAAAGAGCAACGAGTTAAAATGTTCTAATAAGGATGAGGCCATCACATTTGAATTATTGAAATATGTCCCCACATTTATAATGTAGTTCCTATAAAAGAAATAACCTCAAGATATCATCATACATCATTAAACGAGATGTTATGAGAAACTACTCACTCATTACCAAGCATATGCATATTGCTTGCAACAACGACATGCCACCGACGAAAAAATGACATTTGCACATGTCAAAATAATCCCTTTGCATAAAATAATAATATTTTAACTTTTTTAACTATAGATCCCATTGTAAGTGGATGGTTGAGTGCACCGTGGTTTTCTCATTAATGCATCTCGTGTTCATACCATGTTTGGAACGATGGAATATATAATGACGATATACCATATCAATGTATAACGATGTTTAGAACTCAGGATATCACGGGGATACTGCAAACATAATGCAATTTCCTGTTCGGTGCGACATTGTTTTCATGATTTAGCAAGCCTGATGTGAAAAGGCCATTTGATTTTTCTGATCTTGTTTCATATTTGTGCTGGTTGCCATCATGGACGCATCGATGTTCCTGGGTCATGAAACGGTTGTGGCAGGAGGTTAACCCAGTAAAGTGTGGCCCCACACAAAATTAGACCATCTCACATTTGATTGAGTGGGCCCAACCTTCGACGTTGCTGAACCAGACATGTTATAGGGGGTGAGAAAAGTCGGTAGAGGGTGAGATAATAGCCTTAACAGTGAGGGGAGCGGATTAGGTGTTACCTAAGTAGCAGCTTAGTGGGTGTTACTCTAACCATGTGGGGCTCACCTTAATGTATTTTTTTTATGTATCCACTGTCTATCTGTTTTTCTATCTCATTTTATGGAGCGGTCCCAAACCTTCAGAAGATCCAAATCTCAGGTGGACCATACCACTATAAATAGTGATGAATGATCATTAAAAACTTTTTGTGGGCACAAAAGTTTTGGATCAAGCTAATCTTTGTATTTTCCTTTCATATAAATTTTCTTGACATTATTGACAGGTTGGATTTCAAATAAACATCATGGAAACCTTACGATGGGGCCCTTTGGAAACTTTAAATGTGAGGCACTCAATAGCACTGTTTCATATGGTGTGGTCCACCTGAGATGTGGATTTATATAAGTTTTGGAACCCCATCCTAAAATGGGCACTCAATCAACACTGTTTCATATGGTGTGGTCCACCTGAGATTTAGATTTATATAAGTTTTGGAACCCCATCCTAAAATGGGCACTCAATCAACACCATTTTATATGGTGTGGTCCACCTGAGATTTGGATTTATATAAGTTTTGGAACCCCATCCAAAAATGGGCACTCAATCAACACTGTTTCATATGGTGTGGTCCACCTGAGATTTGGATTTATATAAGTTTTGGAACCCCATCCTAAAATGGGCACTCAATCAACACTGTTTCATATGGTGTGGTCCACCTAAGATTTGGATTTATAAAGGTTTTGGACCCCATCCTAAAATGGGCACTCAATCAACATTGTTTCATATGGTGTGTTCCACTTGAGATTTGGATTTATATAAGTTTTGGAAGCCCATCCTAAAATGGGCTGAAAAAACGACTAATCATCAATGTGGGCCCGATGGTAAGGGTAACACCCACTAAGTTGTTACCTGAATAACAACTAATCTGCTCCCAGCTGGGAGAAGGGTAAATAAAAATATATAGTTGACGTACGAGTTTCAAATTCTACCACCATCTACAGAGCATTCTCCTCAAGGGCATGTTTGGGCAATTGCGTTAGGGTGGAATACGAGGCGTAGGATTGTAAAATCCATCCCGTTTCCATCCCATACACGTTTGGAAACTCCTTCATCCCTCCCATCTTTCACTTCCAAATAAGACTATCAGAGGAGAGGGATTTGGGAGATCTTGCTTTGGGGAACGGACGGTCTCTTGACGACTTTGATAGCAGATCCAGAGTATGGACACTGCTGGATGTGAAATGTCCGTCAGTTGAAGAGGAGATGTTGGCAGGTTTAGACAGAAATGGAGAGAAGCAGGATCGATTTATACCCCTGCATGTTGCATCTTCGGATGTGGAGAGGGAGAAGAGGGTTCCTTGTTCTGAAACAGGGTGGAGAGAAGAGGTAAGCCCCATTATGAGACCACCGATTTGGGGTTTTTTCACGAAATTTCTTTCTTAGTTTCTCTATTACAATATGGATTTTGGAGGAGGTTCGTCTTAATCCGCTATTTCATTGCAGGCGGGCTACATCTCCGCCTATTTGGAGCTCTTTGGCCACCTTTGTATTAATCGTCCTAGCTTAAAATGGATTTCTTGTAAGTTTCTGAAAATCGGGGCTTTTCATTTTTATTACAATAGAATTAACGGACCTAAATATGTTAAGCAAGCCGAATAAAACATTGCCAATTATACGGAACATCTTTTGCAGCATCTAAAAAATGTAGGCATGTGGTTGGGGAATTGTGGTTTGTTCAATGAAAAATAAAAATCAAGCTTTTTGACATGAGCTTGGGGAATTGTCTATTCGGCAGAGTGGTTTGATTCCTCTATGATAGATTGAACTGGCATTGTCAGGATTTTGAAAATATGAGATTACTAGTTTGAGCACTTCACCTGTAACAGTTAAAGACTAGTGTGTTTCAAGTAGTGAGGATTAAGATTAGAAGTTTTCTTCAGTTGCTACTTGTAGCCATTGAAGTGCTTTTCTTATTGATTGGATATGGTTCATTGTTTACCATCGTGCATAATCTTTCTTTCCCTTTTTAGTTCATTTCCTGAAGTGAATGTATTATAATTACTAGTGTAGGAATTTTATTAAGCCCGTTCGGGTGACTCTTTGATAAAAGTATTTCGCATTCATGACATCTAGGTCTTGATGTAAAATTTGAGTCCCTGTTTTTTTGAAATATACTTACTATTATTTGGCATCTGGGTCCATGTACATCTTATCAATTTTGAGGATTCTAGGATCTAATTGCTTCTCCTCTTCTAAAAATAAATAAATAAATAAATAAATTTTAGTAATCATTATTAAGAAAATTAAAGTATCATGATTTGTTATGCTTAACATTTTCTAATGGTAATGGGAGAATTTTCTCAAGTTGAAACAGTACAAAGGCTAAAAAAGAGATAGGGAATGAATGATATGAGAAATCATCCCATTTATTCCTCATTTATGTGAGACCTGTATCCTAGCCCGTACTGTTCTGTAGGCTTCCGCGGTCCTCCCGGTCGAATTTCGACAACCCACGATCTGTTATCGGTATTTGCACGCAACCCTGAGTTGCATCCTGTATTCCAGGGTCGGCTCGACTAGAGACTTACACCCCTGCGACCGTGTCATCGTCGCGGTTCTGACGCCACGTTGTAACATCCTGGAAAAATCCGTTCAAAGACCCGACTACTACCTCAGGCAGAAATCACTAAGGACCAAATCGTTTAGAAATTAGACGAGATTAATTAAGTGCTTAACTAAATCACCTATCGAATTAGATTGGACAGCTTTCAATATAAACCGTAAGACCTAAAATTAGTAGGATCGTTGATGCTACATTACCCTGAAACCTAAGATCATTCTCTAAACCCAGTTGCTCTCGGGAGCGCATTGAAACTCCGTATCGGACTTGGACCGTGCATCGAAAGTCCGATAACTACGAAACTATACGATTATGACCACCTCACTGGACTTGACAACCACCTCGAAAATTAAGTCCAGATAATATCCCAAAACGTACAACTTAAGCCCGGAGCGAAGTGTGTGAGAAACGTGAATATCTTTATAAAATGAACTCAGACTTAAGTGAATTGATTCATTCTCTTGTAGGCCAAATTTAAGTATTCAGACTGTCAGAATCTAACCCAACTACACCCTCGGATCAGGAAAAATTTCCAACACACGTCAGTGTACTTGTGGCCCTGATCGAGTACCGGTGACCGTTGAACTGAAACTGGTCCCCCGCGGTCGATCAGTAAATCCGATCGGACCGAAAACTTAGTTTGACCAAGATCCAATGTTAGGGGACTTACTCCCGACCGTATGCAGAAAAGGGGCCCCGAGATGCGCTCCGTTGGGCGGAAACAGACGAGTTTTGGCTATAACCTAAGTATACCGTGGCCCTGGGGCCATTCTTATCAATTCTGGGCCTATATAAGGACCTAAAACCCTCTCTCCCATTCCATACAAATTTCAAACCCTAGGAGAGAGAAGAGATAGAAAAGAGAAGAAGAAAGTGACGATACGAGAGAGAGAGAGAGTGAGAGTTTGTTCTTGGGATTCGATATCACCCCTCCACGTGCTTAACCATCGCTGCTGTATCGCTATACCGGCGATTCTGATTCCGTTTTCGGGTAAAAAATCCTAACCCTAATCTGTTTTAGGGATTCAAATAGAGTAAATAGTGAAATAGCTAACCTATTTCATGCTGTAGGTTGCCGTCGTGCCATAGGCGAGGACTTAGTGTTTAAAATGAGTTCGTTATGGGTCTACCGGCGAAAGGTGCGGACTATATACGTTTAGGTTATGGTTTTCAAGGCTTTCAATGTCAGTTAATGATTTATAACTGACTTGATTGCCATCACATGCTTATATACGATGTTTCCCACGCTTTACACATATATATGAACTATGTTGAATATAGTGTATTCCATGTGTTTGCTGATATAATTGAATGTGTATGGAATTTGGATTCGTACTTACCATGATTATTCGTCGAGAATATATGGTTGTTATACGTGTGACAACTCCTTGGTGAAAGGATTTGCCCTAACACCTATTGTAACCAACATACGTCATGTATGTTGAAGTGTGTAGTCTAAGTGCTTGTAAAATCTCTGAATGAATATGGAATTTGAATCTATGCTTGCCGTGATTATTAACTATGAATATATGCTTGTTGTGTATGTGGCAACTCCTTTGTAAAAGGACTTACCAGGATATATGTTATAACTAGTCTAATACATTTAAGTTGAAATGTATAGTCTAAGTGTTTGGTAAATTGTCTGAATGAGGAAATGCTTGTTGGAATGTATTTAATGAGGGTGTTGAGATAAGATTCTAAATCCCCTTTTCTATAATTACAGTTCCCTTTATGTAACCTATCTTACTACCATGTGTTGTACAGATGAAATGCCTATGTAAGATAACTTGTGTATTATGTGTTTGTTGAAATGCTCAACTAAGATTTATATTTATATTTGGTTGTCATATGCTGTCATTGATTAGCACTTGTGAATTGCTATCATTTGAAGTATGATTGGGACTACGATGTAGTCCAGGCAATTGGTAATATTTCTCGAGTAGTGGCTGAGGTCACTTCACCACACAAGACATGTTTGATGAATCTGAGGAGTACGATGATTGTCGACAGTGGTACGATGTCGATTAATTCAGCGTACACTCATACCAGTTGAACTTGTCTAATAAACCGATTGGCCTATTGTGTATTTACCATGTATGGACACTACTGCTTGAATCTAAGGTACCACTTACCAATGTAAAGCCCGTTAAACCTTTGTACCATGATCCGCTAAGACTCATGAGCCGGGCATGGTGGTATGGGACACCATGTCGAGCTGTCGGCCTACGCTGGGGTGACGAGCCTCCCCGTAGTGACCAGTGAACAACCCAAACTTGTAAGCCGAATACGGTGGTATAGGACACTGTATTCGAGCTCTCGGTCTACACTGGCGAAACCTGGCTGTGGTCCCCAGTCGGGTTGGTGACGAGCCTTCGAAAATAGACTGCCAGTTGGCAGGGCATTAGTGGAGTGACCTCGAGTATGAAATAGGCCTACCCCGGCGCAGCCTGACTGTGGTCCCCAGTCGAGTTGGTGACGAGCCATCAAAAATAGACTGCTAGTTGGTAGGGCATTGGTGGGGTGACCTCGAGTGTGAATTAAGCCTACGCTGATGATGACGAGCCTCTCGTAGCAACCCATGGTGTAAACTCGCGAACTTGCCTATCGTATGTGATGAACTAGGATTGACGACCATAGATTGATCATTGTTTGGGTCAATGATATAAAGGGGGGTACCTTAGCTTCCCAAACCTGCTGTATGAATGAGTCTAATTAAGAACTTGGCTAATCACGCTCATGCATCGCATTACATGTGCCTTTGGCATTGGTGTTGAGCATAGAGGAAGGGGTGCATACCGCGACCGTATGAGGAAGATCGTAGAGGAATGCAGGTGAGGGCATGCATCATTAATACATATCATGTTTGCATTAACCAGAGTACTTAGGGATGTTTGATTGTATTACTTTATCATTATTGCTTGATTGAATTGATAACATGTTAACCTTTGACTTATAGCTCCACTGAGTTGATCACTCATTCCCACGTTCTGGGACGGTGTTTTAAAAACACCAAGCAAACTCTATTATAGTTGCAGATGATGGCGATGCTTACGAAGCGGAGCCGAACTTTTATGATGACAAGGAGGAATTCTCCTACATGCAGTTATTAAGCGGGTTTATGTAGACCATGTTCTGATCGACGGGGCTTACAGGGATGTTGACTAGATATCATTACACTCGTTATGATTGTATTTTAGAGTAGACATGTATATTCATTTTGTACATTTTTGAAGTATACATGTATATATTTAACATGGTAACATGATCGGAGACTTACTACAGTTCATATATCTTATACATTTACTATAGTCTTCCGCTTGCAAAATTTACTTGTCTCTGGAGTATGATATGCTGATTTGGTATAATCCCATTCATGTTTAATGCCTAATACAGACAACATTTAATCATCATTATCTATGTTGCGTAAGTGATGTGTTGGAACTCGGGAGTTGGGCCTATACTCGACCCTCGATTTTTAAGGCGTTACAAGTTGGTATCAAAGCATGATTTGGATTAAACTGGACTTGGGTTATGGTCACACGATGCTCACTGACGTGCTTTGACTTAGGAGGGTGCGAAAAAATATAGAAACAGTTATAGGATTCTCAGTTTCGTCGGTCGTTGGATTCGACTGAAATTGACTATCGTAGTTCACCCTGTAGGCACCTTTGACCGTGTAAAACAATCCTAATCTCCCTCTAGTCCGTCAATTGACAAGTAGGGATGTCAATTCAGTTAATCCCATACTTAAAACACCCTGAAAAAGTGAATATGTACGAGTTGAAGTCCGAAAGCGCCTCAAACAGAAGTGGGGGGCCACACATTAATTTATAGGAGGACCCAGGGTGGGTCCCACGTGTTTTCGACACCCCGGGGAAGGTTGGACACCGCCCTCGTGTAGAGCCACCTCCGGGCAGACAGACCCCGGGCGGAGCCTCAGCCAAACAACGCTCGGGCGGAGCCTCTGCCAGCCCGGCAGGGCCCCACCAACCAACCGACTGTGGGGTCCTCCACACACGTGTGGGGCCCCTCTCCTCCCTCTAAAAACCTAATTGAGGGCATTTTTTGCAAATCTCAACCCCCCTCCACTCCAATTTCTCTCCCAAATCTCCCAAATCTCTTTTCCTCTCTAACCCATTGCATAAATCGATCTTCAAAGCTTCAAATCTACTTTCTTCATCATCACTACCTTTCTATCTCCCTTTCCAAGTGGCCCAAACCCCATTAACTTTTTCAATCCCTCTCAAATCTTCTTCCATATCTTCCAAACACCACCTTTTCCTTCATTTTTCCCACTATCTCCCTCTTTTCTTCCCATTTGAGTACACAAACCCACTTGTGTGTCTTAAAACTCCAAGACCCACCAACCCATCCTATTCTCAATGGCTTTCTTTGAAGTGGTCACCACCATCTTCTCCATCTCTACCCTCTTGTCTCTCATGACGAGGAAAAGAGCGGACCCGGATGAGGCCGGGCCAAGCCGACCACGTCGTCCTACGAGGAGGACGGACGCCGAAACAAGTACTAGTGCCAAGCAAGAACGGAGGTCCAAGCGGGACCTCTATCCTCGGATTTCGTTGGAGAGATCCCTACTACCGAACATCGGTCTCGGTAAGTTCCGTAACTGCGAGGTCGTGTTTGAAGCACACGTCGATGAGAAGATGTTTGGGACGTATCCAGTGATTGACTTCCTTCTGGAAAATGGGTGGGGGCCTATATTTGAGGGAAAGGAGCCTGTAAGCGAAAACACTGTGCACACTTTTTATACCCTCATTCGTAATCGGGGGTCGAGTAGCAACTCAACACCCGAGTTCCAAAACATCACTTATGCAACATAAATGCTTATGATTGAATGTTGTTTGTGTTAGTGCATTAAGCATGAGTGTGATTATACCAAAACAGTAATTCATACTCCAGTTCAAGTTATAAAATGCAAGCGGAAGACTGAAAGATGTATATAAATGTATATAAAGCCAGAAATGGTCACAATCGGTCTCCAGAGTATGAACACCTTATTGAGTCACCATATACATGTATTAGTTTCAAAATCAAAATGCCAAAAAAAAGTGGTACAACTATAATGGTAAACCCTGTAGCCCCGTCATCTGAATGACCTAAGCGAAGCCTCCAGAGAACTGCATGTAGGAGAACTTATCCTGATCATCATAGTAATCAGGCTCAGCCTCCTGCGTCTCGTCGATACCTGCATCTAAGACAAAGTTTGGTGGGTGTCCAGAACACCGTCCCGTAACGTGGGAGTGAGTAGCTAACTCAGTGGAACAATAAAGCATAGGTTAACATGTTATCAATTCAGTCAAGCAGTAATGATAAAGCAGTACAATCAAACACTCCTAAATACTCTTATTAATGCAAGTATGAATACAGTCATGATGCATGCCCTCGCCAAACCACCCTCGTGCGACACCATCTTACGTCCGCAACATGTGTTCATCCCTCAGTGCTCCACAACGCCAGGCACATGCAGTGCTATGTTATGAGCGTGATTACTGAGTTGTTATTAGTCCTTTTCATACAGCAGTATTGGGAAACTAAGGTACCTCCCTTATATCATTCCCAAACAATGATCCATTCTAGGGTCGTCAGTCCTAGATAATCTCATACGATAATGCGGTTCTAGGTCGCTGTAAAGGGCTGTCAGGGCTATTGCACGCACTCGTTGCACCGCTCCCCCATCACCTTATCAATACAAGCCTAGTTTATACTCTGTTTACTATGGGAAGGCTCGTCGCCTCTCCGCAGATTCAGAGTATGCTCGAGGTCACTACAAAGGGCTGTCAGGGCTGTTACACACAATCGTTACACCACTCCCCCATCACCTTATCAGTGTAGGCCGATAGCTCGAATACAGTGTCCCATACCACCGTATTCGGTTCACGAGTCTGGGTTGCTCACTGGTCACTACAGGGAGGCAATTGCCCCAGCATAGGCCGACAACTCGACCACGGTGTCCCATACCACCATGCCCGGCTCATGAGTCTTAGCGGATCGAGGTACCAAGGTTAACGGGATTCCACTGGTGAGTTTGGTACCTTATGTTCAAACAGAGACGTCCACACATGGTGAACACACTAGCACGAGCGCACAACCAATTGAACGACATGAAGTGCAGAAGCACTTTGCGTGGCCTAACCACTGCCACCAACCGAAGTACGACTCGGGTTCGTCAAACACATCCTACGTGACGAATGACTCTTAGCCACGAATACAATCTCGTTACCGATTGCCTGGACTAAATCATAGTCCCAATCACATTCAATCCATAACCAGAAAACATGTATAATAGTGAGTGATTAAGTTAAACAACTTGGATAGAGGAAATCATATACATCTCTAAGGTGTTTGAGAATCCTATCTCAACACCTACCTAAAGCACTATCATCTAAGTACTTACTCACACAAGCATTTTCACAAACACTTAGACTACACTCATTTAACATATGTAACGTATATTTAGCCAAAACATGTATTAGGGCGAATTCTTTCACCGAGTAAGTATTACACATATATAGAGCATATATACACAGTAATTAATCATGGAAAACACACTTTTATATTTTGTACATATACGGTATTTTTTACAAATATACAGAATACACTAAACGCCATAATTTTCATACGTAACTGAATCGCAAAACGAACAGCGCATTTTGCATGTGAAATAACATCTAGATCATGAATCTATCATTATCTGACATTGAAATCTTTGAAAACCATAACCTATACGTCTATAGTTCGCACCTTACGCCGTAGAAGCATAACGAACGCGATAGAATTGCTAAGTCTTCGTCCACGATAGTATAACGACCTAAATCATGAGTTATGTTAGCTATTTCGCTACTTGTATCCATTGAAACCCTAAAACAGGTTAGAGTTAGGTTTTTCTTACCTAAGAACGAAGCCGGAATCGCCAGGATAGCGATTGGAAAGTGATGGTTAAGCACGTAGATCGGCAGGGTAGAATAGCAAGAAGATTCTCCCACTTCTTTCACACTTTCTCTCTCTTTTCTCTCTTCTCTCTCCTAGGGTTTCTCTCAAATTCGTATGGGCTGAATGAGAGAGGGTTTAAGGTCCTTATATAGGCTTAAAACTCACCAAATTAGACCCAGGGTCATGGTATACCTAGGTTATAACCAAAGTGAGGTTGTTCCGTCTCAACGGAGCACTTCTGGAGCCCCCCCCCCCTTGAGCCAAAGGTCGAACTTA
The DNA here is from genome assembly GCA_021015155.1 of Magnolia officinalis. Lineage (NCBI taxonomy): Eukaryota > Viridiplantae > Streptophyta > Magnoliopsida > Magnoliales > Magnoliaceae > Magnolia > Magnolia officinalis. Next base: position 52,443 of record JAJHSJ010000919.1, on the reverse strand, counting down.
AGCTCACTGACCTTGGATCTAGGTCGAGTTAAGTTTTTGTTCCATTCGGGTTCCCAGATCATACGTGGCAGACCAGTTTCAGTTCAATGGTCACTGAAACTCGATCGGGGTTACAAGTACACGGACATGTGTATGAAATTTCTCCTGATCCAAGGGTGTATTTGGGTCAGATTCTGACGGTCTGATTGCTTATATCAGGCCCGCAAGAGACAAGTCTCAGATTACTTAAATTAGATTTAATTTCTAAAGAAACCTACGTTTTCTCACACTCTTCACTCCGGGCACAAGCGAATAGCCGGGGGACACTATCTGGATTTGATCTCCGAGATGGTTATCAAGCCCAGTAAGACGGTTCTAAACGCTTAATCTCGTGGTCATCAGACTTTCGACGTGCGGTCCAAATTCGATACAGAGTTTCAATATGCTCCCGAGAGCAACTGGGTAATGAGATTGATCCTAGATTTTAGGGTAACCTAGCGTTAATGATTTTACAAGTTTTGGGTCTTGCAGATCGTATTTAAAATGATTCAAGCGGATTTCGTGACTAATCGAGTTTAACACTTAGTTAACTTTGTCTAATTTCTAAAGGATTTGATCCTGAGTGGTTTCTGCCTGAGGTGGTACTCGGGTCTTTATACGGAATTTTCTGAGTCGTTACAGTGGATGAGATTGTTCGTGTCATGGGTGTTGAGAAGGGATCGGTGGATGCTAGTGAGAGAAATTGCGCTAGTAAGCGGGAGAAGAGACTCCACAAGCAGTCCTCTATGGCCAGCTCGAGCAGTGGAGGAGGGGGACTGGCCTCGCTTCAACCAAGCTGACAAATGACTTACTTCTGGTCCACAACATATGCACGTATAACGTGTATCCCCGGTCGAGTAACCGCACCGAGTGCACGAGGTTCATGGTGGACTTCTTGTTTCGAGTTGGAAAAGGAGACAAAGTATGTCTGCCCACTTTCATCCTGACGCAGATAATCAAAGCGGCATGGTCCGATAGGGAAAGCATCGCGTTGCCATTCGACCGAATGATTTGCAAGATCGCCCGCCCCTACAGCTTCCGACTCCATATGGATGATGTCGCCCCAATCCATATTATCAATGCAAGCACGCTTGACAATATGGGGATTGGCGAAAGGCAATGCCGAGCCCGCCTTGGTGAGCAGAGTGACGATACAGAAGAGGAGAGTGTGGATGTCGAAGAGGAAAGTAATGAGATCGAGCGAGGGTGAGGAACAAAGTGGCAATGAAGAAGAAGGGAGTAGTGAGGATGACAATAGGGATGACAGCGGTGGTAATGAGGAAGAGAGTGAGGAAGAAGACAGAGATGAGTAAGAGGAAGAAGGCGAAGAAGAGGAAGGGCAGGAAGATGTTGAAGAGGAGGCCCAAGGTACTGATGAGGGCTCTCCTTCTACTGCACAGGGGCGCGATAGTGATCGGGCTACTGTAGAAGCCCGTTTGGCTCAGATTGAGGAGGGCCAGGTTACCCTGCGACAGGAGGTCAGTGAGACCCGGGCCAAGCTTGAAGAAAACCTGGGCCTTCATAAAACATAAATCAAGAAGGTGTCTTACACTGTGAAGGCTATCCTGTGCTACATGCAGAATAAGGGTGTACCTCTTCCGTCACCGGACTCGGATGATTAGACATGTGTAGTCGTCCCTAACGTGTTTTTGTAATAGCCTTCTTTTGTATTAGCCTGTGTAGGCTTGAATGTTGGATAGTATGTTCTGGTGTTTAAAGGCTTTTTAGAGTAGTTTGCATGCATTCTCAGTCATGATTCATGTAAGACTGTATCTCTCATGTATTGTGACAATTTCGCTTAGATGAATGCATAGAAATTCCCCGTTGCTATGAGATGTACGTGTATTGTTTGGAATGTGAATGATGTGTGGATGTGCATCGGTACTCATGCTAACTCTGACACGGGTTGCACCATATGTTGTATATAGGGAATGCTTCCGAAAACCCCTCAGAGTACGACTCGTCTTGCACTTGACGGATTGATTGACGGGGCATCTCCCCTGAGCGGTAGCCATACGAACCCTAGCTTGGGCCCGGACTTTGAGACGATGCCGGATTCACAACCGGCCACTGGCCCCACCAATGGACCAACACCTTATGCACCACCGGTTCCCGAACAGAACCGTGCGTCCACATCGACGCCACACATACCTCAGTCAGCTCCTCTTCCTGATAGGTTGGAGCAGATGATGCTCTTGATGCAGCAGCAACAGTTTTTTGCCACCATAGCAGGGGCCCTTGATCAGAATATGAGTGTGGTTCCGCCTGCATCACCTATGCATCCTGTTGGGAACATGAATACCAGCGAACTTTTTGAGAGCTTTCAGTGTTTCCGTCCTCCCACTTTTGCAGGTACTCACAGACCCGAGGAGGCTGATTGTTGGCTAGATCGCATCTCTAAGATGTTAAAGCTGCTAAACTGCACTAAGACAGAACAAGATGAGCTAGCCACCTATATGTTCGAGAAGTAAGCTAGTTTATGGTGGGACAGCATCCTACGAATAGTTCCCACAGGACACATGTGGACCTGAGATGCATTTGAGACACGCTTCCATGAGAAGTACTTCCCCCTCACTTACCGTGATGAAAAGGAGGGTGAGTTCCTTCACCTCCGACAGGGAGGGATGACCGTGTCAGAATTTGAGAACAAATTCACGGAGCTAGCCAGATATGCTCCTTTGATACTAACGGATGAACCGATGAAAATGCGGCATTTTTCAGATGGGTTGCGGTCCGATATCCGTACTAAGACGTGTTGCACTAGCATTCCCAATTACGCCAAGCTAGTCAACGTGTCTCTACGAACCGAACAAGATGGAGATAGAGTTTCTCAGACACGTATACCAATGGGCCTGAGGCCTTAGCCTGAATCACAGCACCGGCTAGTCCTAGGTAAGAGGCCACATGTAGACTCACCTCCCAGGCCCATGGCTCCACCGACCCGGTAGAGACGAATGAACAGTTGGTGTACATACTGCAACAAAGGGGGACACACTAACCCCTTCTATTTCACCAAGATGAAAGACAACAGTGTCACGCCACCTCAGAAGATCGACTGTAAGCCGTCACGGGGTATAACAACTCCACCCTTACGATCTGCACTACCAGCGCAGCCATATTATTGACCCCATGTACCTTAGAATAGGCCACCTCAACGACCTATGGCAGTGCAACCAAACCATCTTCAACAAGACCGTGTGCATGCACTTGCAGCTGAAGCACCTGAGTCAACAACTGCAGCACCTCTGACCTTTGAGGTCACTGCCCACATTCAAGGTACACCTGTATTCCTATTGGTAGACACTGGGTTTATTAAACCAATTCGTATGAAAGAATAGGCCTAACAATGGATTACTATACACATTATAAAAATATTATGGTAACTAGAGGTGGCAAATATGTTATAAATAATAGAAGGGTCGAAACGAAAAATTTCTACAACTTTGAGTTGCCAATAGGCTGGTCATATCTTTTCATATTAAAGTTTATTATGTGGTGTCTATTTAGGAATTATTTATAATCATACTAAGAATTATCCTGTAATTAAATTTGATTATCGTAAAGATATATATATATATATACATATATATATATATAGTTATTTTTGTACAATTAAATTAGAACCCTTGGGTAGGATTGAGTTTCATATTTTAATACTCCGTAAGCTCATGTTAGAGGCGGACTACAGTAAAATGTTATAAGTTTCTTATTTCCCTTGTAAATTTAAGGTTCATACCGCGTCAAGGAGATGTCCCTCTTCTTTTCTTTCCTGCGGCCTTATGTTGCTAGCATTCCAAACCTCTGAAATATTTTAGGAGTCTCGACTCTTCCTTCCCTCTCGAAGTTAATGAAACCAAAGGGAAATCTGCCCATAACCCCTTAGCCGTATGATCGAAATGGTGACATACAAATATAATTTTAGGAGATTGAAAGCCCTTCTAGTATGGTCTTTTGACTATGAGCACCATGGAAGAACTTATTATCCACCAAGTTAAACATAGGTTAAACAAGAACTCTCGTTGAACAAGACCCAAGGGACAACCTTATAGACATGAGGCTTGAACCTCTTAATGAATTATAATGCTCCTTAAATACTTAGGATGATCAGGTTTCGAAATTTCAGAACCATATCCCTACGAGGCATTCGCGGCTTATGTAACGCCCTGAAAATCGGGGGTCGAGCATAAACTCAACTCCCGAGTTCCAGAACATAACTTATGCAACAAAATGAATGATGATTGAATGTTGACTGTATTCGCGCATTGAACATGAGTGAGATTAAGCCAAAACAGCATATCATACTCCAGAGACAGTTAATTTGCAAGCGGAAGACTGTGATAGATAGATAAAATATATAACTTATGATGAGTCTCCAGAGTGTGATAACATTACCAGGTTAGATAAATACAAGTGCAGTTCTAAAATGTACCAAATGTGAGGAAGTGTAATGCCTCCTATCCCATGTACCATAGCCCCGTCAATACAATATCAGGTCTTCATTGACCTGTCAGAGAGATACAGATAGGAGAATTCCTCCTATCATCATAGAAGTAGTCCGGCTCTGCTTCACAAGCATCGCCACCACCTGAAACTCAACAAATCTGGTTGGTGTGTACAACACCGTCCCGTAACGTGGGAGTGAGTGATCAACTCAGTGGAACAGTAAAGCATAGGTTAACATGTTATCAATTCAATCAAGCAGTAATGATAAAGCAGTACAAATCAAACAAGTTTAACTACTCTTATTAAATGCGAGAGTGAAATGACATGATGCTGTATGCCCTTGCCAAACCGCCCTCAAGCGACATCATCTTACGTTCGCGAATGCTTAACTCCCTCAGTGCGCCACATCTACAAAGCACATGCGGTGCGATGATGCTCATGATTACCAAGTTATTATTAGTCCATTTCAAACAGCAGTATTGGGAAACTAAGGTACCTCCCTTGTATCATTCCCAAACATGATCCATTCTAGGGTCGTCAATCCTAGTTAATCTCATACGACATTATGGTTTGAGAGGCTTAGTGAAGGCATCACAAAGGGCTCGTCACCCGTCAGCACGGATACAGATCTCACCGTATGCGGCTCAATTGCTGACCGTCAGCTCGAGTACAGGTCTCACCGTACTCGGCTCAATCACTAGCCGTCAGCTCGAGTACAGGTCTCACTGTACTCGGCTCCACTCATACTCTAGTTGCTGTGAAAGACTCGTCGCCAATCACAGACCCTTGGAGTATACTCGAAGATACTATGGAGGACTCGTCGCCCGTCAGCACGAGTACAGGTCTCACCGTACTCGGCTCTCGCCGTATGTATCGACAACTCGAATACAGTGTCCCATACCACCATATTCGGCTCACGAATTGGTTGCGCAATGGTCACTACGGGGAGGCACATGGCCCCAGCGTAGGCCGACAGCTCGACCACGGTGTCCCATACCACCATGCCCGGCTCATGCGTCTTAGCGGATCGAGGTACCATGGTTAAAAGGGGGTTTCACTGGTAAGTTTGGTACCCTAGGTTCAAACAGTAGCGTCCAAACAGGGTGAACATGCATAAGGCAGATCGGGTTACTTGACGAGCTCGACTAGCATGATCGCCCGTTGAGCTGCACGACATGAAGTGCATAAACAACTTCGTGTGGCCTAGCCACTGCCGACAGGCAACGCACGACTCGAGTTCGTCGAACACATCCCACGTGGCAAATGAATCTCAGCCACGAGTTCAATCCCGTTACCGATTGCCTGGGCCATAAGCATAGCCCCAAACACAATCAATTGCAGATAGATAAAGCAGTAATGGATCAAGATTCAACTCATACAGTCAAGGTCTGGTATTATCCGTTTAGGGCTGTCAGGGCTGTTGCACGCACTCGTTACTCCGCTCCCCCATCACCCATGACGGATCATACAACGTAAATATAGATTTAAACATATGCATTACATAGTTAAAATCATAAAACAGTTGAGCATGTTATGAATCACAACACAAGCATGAGTTTGTACATGTTCAATTCCTAATCACGCAACTATCAAAGGAGATCATACACGTAGTTAAAAGAGGTTGAGAATCATATCTCAACACCCTTATACATTACAATTTGCTAACTACTACTCATTCAGACATTTCAAGAAACACTTAAACAAACATACATCAACATACATGACATATGTCGATCACATAGGCATTAGGCCAAATCCTTTCACTAAGGAGTTGCCCCAATCATAACACGCGTACACCCACGACGGATAGTCATGGCAAGCAGGAATCCAAGTTCCATATTCATTCAGCCATTTCCACAAACACTTGGGCCACACATTTTAGCGTATATAGTGTATATTGGCCGTGGCGTGATTTAGGGCAAATCCTTTCGTCAAAGGGTATCGCCAATACAACCATCATGAATCCATGACAATTAGTCATGGCGAGCACGAATGAGAATTCAATACTCATTCAGTCATTTTCACAAACACTTAGAATACACTATTACAACATACATGGTGCATGTTAGCAAAACATGTATTAGGGCTATCCCTTAGCCAAACGAGTATTTTATCCATGTATACCATAATCATACAACAAATAATCATGACAATTACATTTCCAAAACTTACACATATACAGTATTTCTAGAATACACAATTTCAACATACGTAGCATTTACAAGTGAACATGTATTACGGCGATTCCTTTCGCCAAACTAGTATTTTATCCATATATAGTATAATCATACATTAAATAAACATGTCAAACATTTCTCCAAAAAAAATACGTATACGGTATTTCTACGTATATCTAGAGTATGTGATATTCCATATTCTACAACGTTAATCGAAACAGGAAACGGAAAGCACTTTGTACATGTGCATTTACACGCAGATCATGAATCTATCATTATCTGACATTGAAAGCGTTGAAAAACGTAACTTATACATTTAAAGTCCTCACCTCAGCCCTTGGAATTCCAAAAAATCAGCAAGGGTGTTGGAGCATCCGTATACGGGAGTTTCCTAGCCTAAAGAGCGGAACCGATTAGCTTTTTCATATCCTACAACGACCCTACCTTAAATCAGACCTAGGGTTAGGGTTTCTTACCTTCAAATGGGATGGACACCGCCGGGAAAACACCTGGAATAAGGCGGTGTAGGCCGTGTGATGAGTGGAAGCAGCAGGAGGAAGATCGGCTAAGAACTCCAAGCCTTTCTCTCTCTCTCTCTAAGGGTTTGCTCCCAAATTCGTATGGCTGTGAGAGGGGCTGTTCTAAGCCCCTTTTATAGCCAAAATCATGTCCAAAATAGACTCAGGTTCAAGGGTGGCTGCATATATAGGCAGTTCGCCACTTTCCAAGCTCAAAAGGGATGTTCTGGTGGCCCTCCTTGAGCCAAACGTCAGACTTAAGCTCACCATCTATGGATCTACGTGGGATTACATTTTTGACTCGATCGGATTCCCAGATCGCACGTGGCGGACCACTTTCAGTTCAACGGTCAGTGGGCCACGATCCAAAATTCCAAGTACATGTAAATGTTCCTGAAATTTTTCCTGATCCGAGGGTGTAATTTGGTCTGATTCTGACGGTCTGGTTGCTTAATACTGATGCGCAAGCGAATGGTGCCAGATCACTATTCCTGATATTTATTTTGGAATGGGAATAGTGTTTTTCACACTCCCTCGCTCCGAATCCAAACGAATGGCCGTGGGACATCGGCTGGACTTGATTTTCGAGATGATTGTCAAGCCCAGTGAGGCGGTCCTAGTTCCTTAACTTCGTGTTAATCGGACTTCCGAGGTGCGGCCTAGACCTAATACGAAGTTTCATTTCATTCCCGAGAGCAGCCGGGAAATGAGTTTGGTTCTAAACTTTAGGGTAACCTAGAGTCACTGATTTTGCAAGTTTTGGGTCTTGCAGATCGTATTTAAAGCGATCCCAACGGATTTCATGGCTAATCGAGTTTTGCACTTAGTTAACTTTGTTAAATTTCTAAAGGATTTAATCCTAATTGTTTTCTGGTTGAGATGGTACTTAGGCCTTTGTAGTTTGTATATAAAGTGATCCAAGTTTTACTACTTAGCTAGTTTAAGATAGTGTCTAGGGCGAAAGTGCTTTGAAAAATTGAAAGCACAAGGTAGTGAAGGGTGAGATTTGTGAAGAAAATGGTTTAAGACGGGATTTGAGGCTTTGAATTGAGGTTTGAAAAATTAATCAGGTGTTAAGATTGACCCAATGCCTAAGGATGTCTAATCCCAGGTTGGCAAAAATTCGGGATGTTACAACTTAACTCAATTCTCAATCCTTGGTGATTACCAAAGGACTCACTGCTTTGACCGAGAAGAAGACCAGGATCCATCAGGATCAGGAAGGGATACAACGCGTTGTCTGCCCTCCTCAAGCGGGTAATCGACGTATCGGATTTGAGCCCACCACAACTTTCTTTCTGTATTAGCCCAATCATAAAGAGTAGATTATATCACCCTTAGGTAAACTTTAACATCAACACTTAGCACGATAATAATGATTTGAATATTTATCTTCAAACCTCAACGGTAGAAACTTTTAAGGGGGGTAGGCCAATATGAGCTAGGTTGATGTAGTTATTATATACCCTAACACGTATGTAAACCTTTACGTATTACCCATAGGTAATTTTAGGGATGAAATTGTTCTTTAAGGGGGGTAGATTGTAATGTCATGGAAAAATCCGTTCAAAGACCCGAGTACCACCTCAGGAAGAAATCACTAAGGACTAAATCCTTTAGAAATTAGACGAAGATTAATTAAGTGCTTAAATAAATCACCTGTCGAATTAGCTTGGACAACTTTCAATACGAACTGCAAGACCCAAAATCAGTAGGATCGCTGACTCTACGTTACCTTGAAACCTAGGATCAATCTCTAAACCCAGTTGCTCTCGGGAGCGCATTCAAACTCCGTATCGGACCTGGACCGCGCATCGAAAGTCCGATAAATACGAAACTATACCATTATGACCACCTCACTGGACTTGACAACCACCTCAGAAATTAAGTCCAGATAATATCTCGAAACGCACAACTTGAGCCCGGAGCGAAGTGTGTGAGAAATACGAATATCTTTAGAAAATGAACTCAGACTTAAGTGAATTAAGTCGTTCACTTGCAGGCCAAATATAAGGATTCAGACCGTCAGAATTTGACCCAACTGCACTCTCGGATCAGGAAAAATTTCCAACACACGTCAGTGTACTTATGGCATTGATCCAGTACCGGTGATTGTTGAACTGAATTGGTCCCCCGTGGTCGATCAGTAAATCCGATTGGACCAAAAACTTAGCTTGACCAAGATCCATTGTCAGGGGACTACTCCCGACCATATGCAAAAAAGGGCCCCCCAAATGCGCTCCGTTGGGCCGAAACAGACGAGTTTTGACTATAACCTAAGTATATCATGGCCCTGGGGCCATTCCCATCAATTCTGGGCCTATATAAGGACTTAAAACCCTCTCTCTCCCATTCCATACAAATTTCAAACCCTAGGAGAGAGACGAGAGAGAAAAGAGAAGAAGAAAGTGAGGAGAAGAGAGAGAGAGAGAGTTTGTTCCTGGGATTCAATCCCCCCCTTCACGTGTTTAACTATCGCTACTTTATCGCTATACCAGCAATTCTGATTTTATTTTCGGGTAAGAAATCCTAACCCTAATCTGTTTTAGGGATTCAAATAGAGTAAATAGTGGAATAACTAACCTATTTCATGTTATAGGTTGCCATCGTGCCATAGGCGAGGACTTGGTGTTTAAACTGAGTTCGTTACGGGTCTACCAGTGAAAGGTGCGGACTAGAAACATTTAGGTTATGGTTTTCGAGGCTTTTAATGTCAGTTAATGATTTATGACTGACTTGATTTCCATCACATGCTTAGATACGATGTTTCCCGCGCTTTACACATATATATGAACTATGTTGAATATAGTGTATTCCATGTGTTTGTTGATATGATTGAATGAGTATGGAATTTGGATTCGTACTTTCCATGATTATTCGTTGTGAATATATGGTTGTTATACGTGTGATAACTCCTTGGTGAAAGGATTTGCCCTAACACCTGTTGTAACCAACATACATCACGTATGTTGAAGTGTGTAGTCTAAGTGCTTGTAAAAATGTCTGAATGAATATGGAATTTAAATTTGTACTTGCCATGATTATTAACTACGAATATATGCTTGTTGTGTATGTGATAACTCCTTTGTAAAAGGGCTTGCCAAGATATATATTATAACTAGTCTAATAAACGTATGTTGAAATGTGTAGTCTAAGTGTTTAATAAATGCCTGAATGAGGAAATGATTGTTGGAATATATTTAATGAGGGTGTTGAGATAGGATTCTCAATCCCCTTCTCTATAATTACAGTTTCCTTTATGTAACCTATCTTACTACTATGTGTTGTACAGATGAAATGCCTATGTAAGATAACATGTGTATTATGTGTTTGTTGAAATGCTCAACTAAGATTTATATTTAGATTTGGTTGTCACATGCTACAATTGATTATCACTTGTGAATGCTATCATTTGAAGTGTGATTGAGGCTATGATGTAGTCCAGGCAATGGGTAATGATTCTCGCGTAGTGGCTGAGGTCATTTCGCCACACAAGACACATTCGATGAATCCGAGGCGTACGATGATTGTTGACAGTGGTACTAGGTCGATTAATTCGGCATACACTCGTACCAGTCGAACTTATCGAGTAAACCGATTGGCCTATTGTGTGTTTACCATGTATTGTAATGCCCTGAAAATCGGGGGTCGAGTAGAAACTCAACTCCCGAGTTCCAACACATCACTTATGCAACAAATGAAGTGATGTTTGTATGTTGTCTGTATTAGTGCATGAAACATGAATGAGATTAAGCCAAAACCGCAAACATAATTCAGGGACAGTTGTGATACACAAGATGAGTATATAAAACCTTCTAAACGAGTACAAGTCCCCAAAGCAAGTTTGCGTTGCCAAGTCAATAATTACATGTAAAATTTTAAAATTTACCAAATGATAAAGTGTAATGTTCAACTATCCATATCCCTGTCGCCCCGGTATGTAACTTCATGTCCACATAGATCCACCAGATCATTGCATGTAGGAGAACTCCTCCTCACCATCATAAAAGTCAGGCTCCGCTTCACGAGCATCGTCATCATCTGAAACTACAACAGGGTCTGGTTGGTGTGTACAACACCGTCCCATAACGTGGGAGTGAGTAGCTAACTCAGTGGAACAATAAAGCAGCACAGGTTAATATGTTATCAATTCAATCAAGCAGTAATGATAAAGCAGGAAATCACACATCCCTAAGTACTCTTGTTAATGTAAGAATGGTATGAATGTATGATGCATGCCCTCGCCTGCGCTCCCTCAGCGACTCCTTCCTATGTTCGTGGCATGCCACACTCCCTCAGTGCTTGACCATCAACACCAAACGCACACGTATGCGGTGCATGAATGTGATTACCAAGTTCTTTATTTGTCATTTTCATATAGCAGGATTGGGAAACTAAGGTACCTCCCTTATATCACTTTCCAAACAAGGATCCATACTAGGGTCGTCAGTCCTAGTAAATCTCATACGATGATATCGTTCTAGGTAGCTGCAAAGGGCTCATCGCCTTATCAATGCAGGCCTAGTTATACTTTAGTTACTACGGAGAGGCTCGTCGCCTCAACGCAGGTTCAGAGTATGCTCGAGGTCACTACATCAATGCGTCATCCGGGGCTGACGCAATCGTAACACCCCTTCAGATATTATCTAACCAACAGGTATCAGAGTGCGCAGCGATAGTTTTGTTTGGCAATGGCCCACACGAGGATCACGCCCAACACGTCTTCTGATCAGTGTAGGCCGACAGCTTGAATACAGTGTCCCATACCACCGTATTCGACTCACGAGTCTGGTTGCTCACTGTTCACTACGGGGAGGCTCGTCGCCCCAGCGTAGGCCGACAGCTCGACCACAGTGTCCCATACAACCATGTCCGGCTCATGAGTCTTAGAGGATCGAGGTACCAAGGTTAACGGGGTCTCACTGGTAAGTTTGGTACCTTAGGTTCAAGCAGTAGCTTCCAAACATGGTGAACACACAATAGGCCCATCGGTTTATTAGACAAGTTCGACTGGTACGAGCGTATGCTGAAGTAACCGACAAGGTACCACTGTCGACAACCATTGTACGACTCGGATTCATCGAACGTGTCTTTTGTGGTGAAATGACCTTAGCCACAACATCAAGGCCTATTACCGATTGCCTAGACTATACAATAGCCCCAATCACATTCAATTACAACAAAATATCCTAGAAGATAGTTAAAGCAGTTATGAATTAAGATTACAAATCATATAATCAAAGGTCCAATAATGTCCGCTTTAGGGCTTCCAGGGCTGTTGCACAGATTGTTACACAGCTCCCCCATCACCCGTCACGGATTTGTTTCTGCATTTTATGGACTACAACTTAAACATAAATCCACACATATGCATTCCATAGATAAAACAGACACTATAATATACGGTACATGGAAGAAATCAGACACATAGTTAAGGGAGTTGGGAATCATAGCTCAACACCCATATAAATTTTAATTTACTAACCACTTACTCATTTAATCATTTTAACAAAAACTTAGACTACACGTACATCAACATACATGACGTATGTTGATCACACAGGCAGTAGGACAAATCCTTTCACTAGGGAGTTGCCCCGTATACCACACACATATACCCACGGCGGATAACCATGACATGCATGAATCCGGGTTCCATACTCATTCAATCATTTCCACAAACACGTGGGCTACACACTTAGACATATATACGTGCATTAGCCGTGGCGTGATTTAGGACAAATCCTTTCGCTAAGGGTTATCGCCTATACAACCATCATATATGCATGACTGTTGGTCATGGCGAGCACGAATGCGAATTCTATACTCATTCAGTCATTTTCACAAACACATTGAAAAACGAAACGGACAGTACTTTGTACATGTACAATAGCATCCAGATCATGAATCTATCATTATCTAACATTGAAAGCATTGAAAACTATAACCTAAGCGTCTATAGTCCGCACCTTACGCCGTAGAAGCGTAACGAAATCAGTTTAAACACTGAGCCTTTGTCTACGGCACCAGAACAACCTATAACAGGGAATATGTTAGCTATTCTATCAACTGTTCTATTTGAATCTATTGAATCTCTAAAATAGGTTAGGGTTAGGATTTCTTACCCAAATACGTCGTTGGAAACACCGGAAGAACTACACGGGAGTGGTGTTTCAGCAGGTGGATTAGCAGGGAAGAATCCCAGGAAGAATCCCCACTTCTCTCTCTCTCTCTCTCTTTTCTTTCTTCTCTCTCCTAGGGTTTCCCAAATTCGTATGGGATGAGATAGTGAGGGCTTAAGGCCCTTATATAGGCCCAAAACTGATGGGAATGGCCCTAGGGCCAATGTATACTTAGGTTATGTCCAAAACCAGTCTGTTTCGACTCAACGGAGCATTTCTGAAGCCCCCCCTTGAGCCAAAGGTTGGACTTAAGCTCACTGACCTTGGATCTAGGTCGAGTTAAGGTTTAATTCCAGTCGGGTTCCCAGATCACACGTGGCGGACCAGTTTTAGTTCAACGGTCACCGAAACTCGATCAGGGCCACAAGTACACTGACCTGTGTATGAAATTTCTCCTGATCCGAGGGTGTATTCGGGTCAGATTCTGACGGTCTGATTGCTTATATTCGGCCTGCAAATGACAAGTCTCAAATTCGAATTAATTTTTAAAGGAAACCATGTTTTCTCACACACTTCACTCCGAGCTCAAGCGAATTACTTCGGGACACTATCTGGACTTAATTTCTGAGGTGGTTGTCAAGCCCAGCAAGGCGGTCTTGATTATATAATTTCGTAGTAATCGTACTTTCGACGTACGGTCCAGATCTGATATGGAGTTTCAATGTGCTCCCGAGAGCAACTGGGTAATGAGATTGATCCTAGATTTTAGGGTAACCTAGCGTCGATGATTCTACAAGTTTTGAGTCTTGCAGATCGTATTTAAAGTGATTCAAGCGGATTTCACAGCTAATCTAGTTTAGCACTTAGTTAAACTTGTCTAATTTCTAAAGGATTTGAGGTTTGAGAGGTTAATTAGGGGTTAGGATCAACCCCTTGCCTAAGGACATCTAACTCCAGGTTGGCAAAAATCTGGGGCGTTACAATCTACCCCCCTTAAAAATAATTTCGTCCCCGAAATTGGCTAAGTGTAAGAAGTAAAGATTTTATTATTTCTTTTGCCTAGGTTTTATTGATTTCAAGTTTATATGCATGGTTGAGCATATACTGTCTATGTTATTCTGGTTCATTTTAGTCTACCCCCTTATAAACTTATGTCTTTATCTCGTGCTTATACCCTAACGGTTTGCTACAAGTTATTTCTTCATCTATTTAGAGTCGTGACGGTGATTCCCATCTATTTATAGTAAGATATTTGTTTTCAATAGTCGACCAACACGGAGAGACAATTGTAATGGACTTGATCCCGATACATCGATCGTCTACCTGACCAGGGTAGAAGGCTCATCGTATCCCTTCCTAGTCCTAGTAGATCCTGGTCTTCTGCTCGGTCAAAGCAGTGAGTCCATTAGTAGTCGCCCAGGATTGAGAATTAGGTTGGGCCGCGAATACTTCGCAATTATATTTTCAAGTAATTCCGTAGTCTAATCACTCTAAGAACTTAGGGAATGTTCATCAATGAAAGGTTCAAATTTCGTAGTCATAAGGTTGCCCATTGGGTCTTGGTCTAGGAGAGTCCTCATCTTAATTTATGTCCCTGGTAGTAGTTAAACTCGTTCTCATTGTTAGGCCCTTTCTTTAATACGAATTAGTTTAATACTTGAAACCTAATTGACTTCTTTCAATGACTTCATTATTGACATTCTAAGGGAGATTCAGATCCTATTTAGTGACCTATCTTTATATATAGTCTGGATCAATTCCATTTGATCCTGACCCAGTGGGGCATGGGTCCATCACGCTTCCGCTGTGCCACTTTGATCCAATGGTTGCATTAGCTGACCTAACTAGATTGGGATCATAATATTCTACCCCCCTTAAAATTCATTTCTAGTCTCAAGGCTCAATAATCTGTGTCCTGATCCGTATATCGGAATAAGGTGTAATCTAGGACCTATCCTTGACATGAAATGGGATACGATCTCCCAATACATTGGTCTTCCTTCCATCGATGTTGTGTACTATGGCATTGGTACTTATGGTTACAGAAAGGAGCTAAAAATGATGGGTGTTACGGTTGATTTCTGGGACAGGTATGAGTTTGTGGCAAGATGCCTAATTTTCCAAGGAGTTTTGTCACGGTCCAGACTTACCCTCTTTAATCATGTCTAGTTTAATACTGTAAGATAATCTATACATGAACGAATGTGGACAAAATAGGTTAACGGGCAGACTAACCTTCTAAGTTCATGTGCACAATATGTATGCCAGGATGGTCTGTGATTTTATGACCTAATTCTTAACTGTATGTTGCCCGTTTGAGAAGTTTCTTACGCTTGAGCAAAGTATCCCTATTGGCTATATGTTCTTAACACTTCTCAAAGGCGAAGTAACAAACTTTTGGTTGTAAGTGGTAGGGACAACACAGAAGGAAAGTTGTGTAGTGGGTCTGAGCCGGATACATAGACTGTAACGCCCTGAAAATCGGGGGTCGAGTATAAACTCAACTCCCGAGTTCCAACGCATCACTTATGCAACAAAATGAATGATGATTGAAGGTTGTCTACATTAGTACATTGAACATGAGTGAGATTAAGCCAAAACAACATATCATACTCCAGAGACAGTTAAATTTACAAGTGGAAGACTGTGATAGATAGATAAAATATATAACTATGGTGAGTCTCCAGAGTGTGATAAAGTTACCAGGTTAAATAATTACAAGTACAATTTCAAATTATACCAAAGGTGTAGTGTTATCTAGTCAACATCCTTATAATCCCGTCGATCAAGACACGGCTCGCATGAAGCCGTCAGCGCATAATATATACGAACAAGCATCATTGTCATCATAAAGGTCCGGCTCCGCCTCAGGAGTAGCGTCGCCATCTGCAATTAGACAAAGTCTGGTAGGTGTTCGGAACACCGTCCCATAACGTGAGAGTGAGTGATCAACTCAGTGGAACAATAAAGCATATGTTAACATGTTATCAACTTAGTCAAGCAGTAATGATAAAGCAATACAATCAAACAATTCTAAATACTCTTATTAATGCAAGTATGAATGCAGTCATGATGTATGCCCTTGCCAAACCACCCTCGTGCGACACCATCTTACGTTCGCGGCATGCTTTCATCCCTCAGTCCTCCACATCTTCCAGGCACATGCAATGCTATGATGAGCATGATTACCGAGTTGTTATTAGTCCATTTCAAACAGCAGTATTGGGAGACTAAGGTACCTCCCTTGTATCATTCCCAAACATGATCCATTCTAGGGTCGTCAGTCCTAGTTAATCTCATATGATATTATGGTTTGAGAGGCATCGCGAAGGCATCACAAAGGGCTCGTCACCCGTCAGCACGGATACAGATCTCACCGTATGTGGCTCAATTGTTGACCGTCAGCTCGAATACAGGTCTCACCATACTCGGCTCAATCGCTGGCCGTCAGCTCGAATACAGGTCTCACCGTACTCGGCTTAACTCATGCTCTAGTTTCTACGAAGGGCTCATCGCCAATCACAGACTTTAGAGTATACTCGAAGACACTACGAAGGACTCATCGCCCGTCAGCGCGAATATAGGTCTCACCGTATTCGGCTCTCACCGTAGGTGTCAACAGCTCGAATATAGTGTCTCATACCACCATAATCGGCTCACGAGTCCGGTTGCTCACTGGTCACTACGGGGAGGCACGTGGCCCCAGCGTAGGCCGACAGCTCGACCACGGTGTCCCATACCACCATGCCCGGCTCATGAGTCTTAGCGGATCGAGGTATCATGGTTAAAAGGGAATTCACTGGTAAGTTTGGTACCCTAGGTTCAAGCATTAACGTCCAAACATGGTGAACATACATTAGACAGATCGGGTTAATTGACGAGCTCGAATAGCTCGAGCACACAACAAGTTGGACGACATGAAGTGCATAAGCACTTCGCGTGGCCAACCACTATCGCCAACCGAAGTACGACTCAGGTTCGTCGAACACATCACACGTGGCAAATGAATCTCAGCCACGAATTCAATCCCATTACCGATTGCCTACACTATAATCATAGCCCCAAACACAATCAATTACAGAACAGTTAAAGCAGTAATGGATCAAGATTTCAAATCATATAATCAAAGTCTGATATTATCTATTTAGGGCTGTCAGGGCTATTGCACGAAATCGTTACACTACTCCCCCATCACCCTTCACGGCTTTTACGGAATACAACTTGAACATGAATTTAAACATATGCATTTACATAGATAAAATCATACAATCAGTTGAGCATGTTATGAAGTACAACCTAAGCATGAGTTTGTACATATTCAATACCTAATCACACAGATATCTAAAGAAAGCATACACATAGTTAAAGGAGTTGAGAATCATATTTCAACACCCTTATACATTACAATTTACTAACTATTACTCATTCAAACATTCAAATACTTTAGACTACATACATCAACATACATGACATATGTTGATCACATAGGTATTAGGTCAAATCTTTTCACTAGGGAGTTGCCCCAATTATAACACACGTGCACCCACGACGGATAGTCATGGCAAGCAAGAATCCAAGTTCCATGTTCATTCAGTCATTTCCACAAACAGTTGGGCTACACATTTTAGCATATATAGTGTATATTGGTCGTGGCGTGATTTATGGCAAATTCTTTTGTCAAAGGGGTATTGCCAATACAACAATCATATATCCATGACAATTAGTCATGGCGAGCACGAATGAGAATTCTATACTCATTCAGTCATTTTCACAAACACTTAGAATACACTATTTTAACATATATAGTGTATATTAGCAAAAACATGTGTTAGGGCGAACCCTTTCGCCAAACAAGTATTTTATCCATATATAATATATCAATACAGCAAATAATCATGGCAAACACATTTTCAAAATTTATACGTATACGGTACTTTCTATAAATACCTAGAGTATGTAAAATTCCATATTCCTCATCTTTAATCGAAACGGAAAACAGACAGCACTTTGTACATGTGCAATTGCATGCAGATCATGAATATATCATTATCCAACATTGAAAGCGTTGAAAACCATAACCTATACACCTAAAGTCCGCACCTTTTATCGTAGAATCGAAAAGAACTCAATAGATTTGTTAGGCTTTCGTATATGGCAGTTTGGTAACCTATAGAACGAAATAGGTTAGCTATTTCATAACCTACAACTATCAAAACTCCAAAACAGGTTAGGGTTAGGGTTTCTTACCTAGAAATGACACCAGAATCGCCGGGAAAGCGACAAGAATGGTGTGGTTGAGCATGGATAGCAGCAGGGAAGAGTGGCAGGGAGATTCTCCCACTTCTCTCTCACTTTCTCTCTCTTTTCTCTCTTCTCTCTCTAAGGTTTCTCTCAAATTCATATGGCTACAAGGAGAGAGGGTTTAAGGTCCTTATATAGCCTAAAAACTCACTGAAATAGACTCTACGTCAAAGTATACTTAGGTTATAACCAAATCGGGTCAGTTTCAGCTCAACAGAGCACTTCTGGCGGGCCTCCTTGAGCCAAAGGTCGGACTTAAGCTCACTGACATTAGATCTAGGTTTGGCTAAGTTTTCATTTCAGTCGGATTCCCAGATCACGCGTGGCGGACCAGTTTCAGTTCAACAGTCAGTGGATCTCGATCGGAGATTTCGAGTACATGGACATGTGTATGAAATTTTCCCTGATCCGAGGGTGTAATTTAGTCTGATTCTAACGGTCTGGTTGCTTAATACTGATCCACAAGCGAGAGGTGCCAAATTTCATAAATTTCTATTTTATTTTGAATTAATTTCACATTTCTCACACTCCCCTCTCCGAGCTCAAGCGAATAGCCTCGGAACACTATCTGGAGTTGATTTCCGAGATGGTTGTCAAGCCCAGCAAGGCGTTCCTAATTCCTTAACTTCGTGTTAATCGGACTTCCGACGTGTGGTCCAGATCTAATACGGAGTTTCGAGATGCTCCCGAGAGCAGACGGGTAATGAGATTGATCCTAAATTTTAGGGTAACCTAGCGTCAATGATTCTACAAGTTTTGGGTCTTGTAGATAGTATTTAAAGTGATTGGTGCTAATTTCATAGGTACTCTAGTTTAACACTGGCTAATTCTCACCTAATTTCTAAAGGATTTAGTCCTGGGTGATTTCGGTCTGAGGTGGTACTTAGTCCTTTGTAGTTTGTATATAAAGTAATCCAAGTTATAATACTTAGCTAGTTTAAGATAGTGTCTAGAGTGAAAGTACTTAGAAAAATTGAAAGAACAAGGTGGTGAAGGGTGAGATTTGTGAAGGAAATGGGTTAACAAGCGATTTTAGACTGTGGGATTGAGTTCTGACAAGTTAATAAGGTGTTAAGATCGACCCATTGCCTAAGGACGTCTTATTCCAGGCTGGCAAAAATCCGGGATGTTACATAGACCTTCTGCCTCGCGAGGACAGAAAATTTGTCGTATAAGTTCTTAATCCTAGTCGATCCCGACCTTCTGCTTGATCAGAGCATGGAGTTAATTGGTAACTACTAGGATTGAGAATTCAATTCAAACCGCGAATACCTCGCTTATATATAGTTCTCTACTCCGTGTTCCCGATTGTAATAAGCCCTTGAGAAGACAATCCTAGGGGGTTTGTTGTTTTGATCTAACGTTCAATCAGAGGGATACATAATGTTTCTCTAAGTGTGAATAGTTTCTAATCAAAACAACCTTCTTCAGATTTATGAAAGAAGCCTATACGTATTAAGGGGATTCAACGAAGGAATGAGATCTCACTCCAACCTAATCAAGCCAACTAATTAAGTCTATCGTTCAATTGTCTTAGCATAATAAGTGTTTTACATTCCTTAGTATAACCAGCCCATAGTTGTAATCCAAAGTCTATGCTCATACGCTAGATGATTTCATACCCTTTCTAATACAAGAAATTGTTTCTCGCTTAGGGTCAAACGTTGTTTGATTGGAATTGAGTTGCCTGAACTTGAATTTAACTACACTCGAGCACTACACACATGCTCATACTAGCTAAGAAGGTTCCAGAGTTCACGTTATTACTTTATTGGATTCCCTATACTGTCAAAAATTTTAAAATCTAAGACTACCAACTTTAGGTCCAAACTTCTAAGGGCTTGTTAAATGGGATTACATTGCTAATCCCACCTCAGGATTGGGAGTGGCATGTTTGGTAGGAGGGTGGGATGTGATTAAAATCAATTTCATAGGCTTTGGAAAATGATCCTTGTGTTGGAAAGGAAAGTGTGAGATGGGATTTCCAAATCCCACGATGATGGTGTTAGAAACCATGGGATACACATACATTTCTTGTTACTTTTACAATTCCTTCCACCTTAATCTCACCGAATGCAGTTGGCCGAACGGGCCCTAAATGTCCAACATTTGGAGGTTTGTGAAGAAGATGGTGGAGACGGTTATGTAGAGAAGAAGAAGAAGATATGAGAATGGAGGGGAGGTTTGAGAGGGGAAAACCAAATTTTTAGGGAGAAAGAAGAGCTTGGAAAGGTGTGTGAGGGAAGAGGGGGGTATATGAGCAGGAAAAGGGGGTCCCCATGTGATTCGGTGGGCCCCACATGTGTCTAGGGGTCAGCCCGACACCTGCCCGCAGTGGCCCGACAGGTCCGGCCGAACCCGACCGTGGTCCATCGCGGTAGGCGCGGCGCCGCCGCGGTCATCTGGACTGGGCGCGGTGCCGCCGTGGTGGGGCAGTGGCCACCCCCCTCCCGGGGTGCTGATGGTGTATAGGGTCCACTATGGATTCCCCCGAAGTGCACCGATTTGGCCCCGACTCCGTTTTGAGTCGTTTCGAGCTCCCATTCGCGTATATTCATGTGTTTTCAATTTGCTGAGTGTGGGACCTGAAAGTGTCACCTAAACCCGTCGATTGACGGTCTAGAATGGTGTTGGGATCATTTCACGCGATCGGGAAAGCCTACGGGTACGATTCCTATAGTCCGCTTCGGTTGATTTCGCCGTTTGGCGAAATGGGAAATCCTAAGTCTGTCTCTATGTTCCGTCGCTTCCTCCTAAGTCAGAGTACGTCAGCGTGCGTCGTGTGACCATAACCCAGGTCCATTTTAATCCAATTCATGCTCTGATACCATCTTGTAACGCCCTGAAAATCGGGGGTCGAGTAGAAACTCAACTCCTGAGTTCCAACACATCACTTATGCAACAAATGAAGTGATGTTTGTATGTTGTTTGTATTAGTGCCTGAAACATGAATGAGATTAAGCCAAAACTGCAAACATAATTCAGGGACAGTTGTGATACGCAAGATGAGTATATAAAACCTTCTAAACCAGTACAAGTCCTCAAAGCATGTATGCGTTGACAGGTCAATAATTACATGTAAAATTTCATAATTTACCAAATGATAAAGTGTAATGTTCAACTATCCATATCCCTATGGCCCCGGTATGCAACTTCATGTCCACATAGACCCGCCAGATCATTGCATGTAGGAGAACTCCTCCTCACCATCATAAAAGTCAGGCTCCGCTTCACGAGCATCGCCATCATCTGAAACTATAACAGGATCTGGTTGGTGTGTACAACACCGTCCCGTAACATGGGAGTGAGTAGCTAACTCAGTGGAATAATGAAGCACAGGTTAACATGTTATCAATTTAATCAAGTAGTAATGATAAAGCAGGAAATCACACATCCCTAAGTACTCTTGTTAATGCAAGAATGGTATGTATGTATGATGCATGCCCTCGCCTGTGCTCCCTCAGCGACTCCTTCTTACGTTCGCGGCATGCCACACTCCCTCAGTGCTTGACCATCAACGCCAAACGCACACGTATGCGGTGCATGAACGTGATTACCAAGTTCTTTATTAGTTATTTTCATACAGCAGGATTGGGAAACTAAGGTACCTCCCTTATATCACTTCCCAAACAAGGATCCATACTAGGGTTGTCAGTCCTAGTAAATCTCATACGATGATACGGTTCTAGGTCACTGCAAAGGGCTCGTCGCCTTATCAATACAGCCCTAGTTATACTCTAGTTACTACGGAGAGGCTCATCGCCTCAACGCAGGTTCAGAGTATGCTCGAGGTCACTACACCAACGCGTCATCCGGGGCTGACGCAATCGCAACACCCCTTCAGATATTGTCCAACCAACAGGTATCAGAGTGCGCATCGGTGGTTTTGTTTGGCAATGGCCCACACGAGGCTCACGCGCAATGCGTCTTCTGATTAGTGTAGGCCGACAGCTCGAATACAGTATCCCATACCACCGTATTCGGGTCACGAGACTGGTTGTGCACTGGTCACTACGGGGAGGCTCGTTGCCCCAGTGTAGGCCGACAGCTCGACCACAGTGTCCCATACCACCATGTCTGGCTCATGAGTCTTAGCGGATCGAGGTACCAAGGTTAACGGGGTTTCACTAGTAAGTTTGGTACCTTAGGTTCAAGCAGTAGCGTCCAAACATGGTGAACACACAATAGGCCCATCGATTTATTAGACAAGTTCGACTGGTACGAGCGTGCGCTGAAGTAACCGACAAGGTATCACTGTCGACAACCATCGTACGACTCGAATTCATCGAACGTGTCTTTTGTGGCGAAATGACCTCAACCACAACATTAAGGCATGTTACCGATTGCCTGGACTATACAATAGCCCCAATCACATTCAATTACAACAAAATATCCTAGAAGATAGTTAAAGTAGTTATGAATCAAGATTACAAGTCATATAATCAAAGGTCCAATAATGTCCACTTTAGGACTTCCAGGGCTGTTGCACGGAATCATTACACCGCTCCCCCATCACCCTTCACGGATTTGTTTCTGCATTTTATGGACTGCAACTTAAACATAAATCCACACATATGCATTCCATAGATAAAACAGACACTATAATATACGGTAAATGGAGGAAATCATACACATAGTTAAGGGAGTTGGGAATCATAGCTCAACACCCATATAAATTTTAATTTATTAACCACTTACTCATTCAATCATTTGAACAAACACTTAGACTACACGTACATCAACATACATGACGTTTGTTGATCACACAGGTAGTTGGCCAAATCCTTTCACTTGGGAGTTACCCCGTATACCACACGCATATACCCACGACGGATAATCATGGCATGCATGAATCCGGGTTCCATACTCATTCAATCATTTCCACAAACACGTGGGCAACACACTTAGACATATATACGTGCATTAGCCGTGGCGTGATTTAGGGCAAATCCTTTTGCTAAGGGTTATCGCTTATATAACCATCATATATCCATGACTGTTAGTCATGGCGAGCACGAACGCGAATTCTATACTCATTCAGTCATTTTGACAAACACATGGGCTACACAATATAACATACACAACGTATGTTGATATAACATGCCTTAAGGCAAATCCGTTCACCTAGAAGTTAATACTAGTAAGTCTAGCATACATATACGGCAGTTAATCATGGCCAACACAATTTCAAATTTTATACATATACGGTATTTTCTATAAATACATGGAATACAGTATATTCAATATAATTAACGTATAACTGAAAAACGAAACGGACAGCACTTTATACATGTGCAATAGCATCCAGATCATGAATCTATCATTATCTAACATTGAAACCATTGAAAACCATAACCTAAGCATCTATAGTCCGTACCTTACCCCGTAGAAGCGTAACGAAATCAGTTTAAACACTGAGCCTTTGTTTACGGCACCAGAACAACCTATAACAGGGAATAGGTTAACTATTCTATCAACTTTTCTATTTGAATCTCTTGAATCTCTAAAACATGTTAGGGTTAGGATTTCTTACCCAAATACGGCGTTGGAAACACCGGAAGACTACATGGGAGTGGTGTTTCAGTAGGGAAGAATCCTCACTTCTCTCTCTCTCTTTCTCTCTCTTTTCTTTCTTCTCTCTCCTAGGGTTTCCTAAATTCGTATGAGATGAGAGAGTGAGGGTTTAAGGCCCTTATATAGGCCCAAAACTGATGGGAATGGCCCCAGGGCCAAGGTATACTTAGGTTATGTCCAAAACCAGTCTGTTTTGACTCAACGGAGCATTTCTGAAGCCCCCCTTGAGCCAAAGGTCGGACTTAAGCTCACTAACCTTGGATCTAGGTCAAGTTAAGGTTTCGTTCCAGTTGGGTTCCCAGATCACACGTGGCGGACCAGTTTCGGTTCAACGGTCACGGAAACTCGATCAGGGCCATAAGTACACTGACCTGTGTATGAAATTTCTCTTGATCCGAGGGTGTATTCGGGTCAGATTTTGATGGTCTGATTGCTTATATTCGGCCCACAAATGACAAGTCTCAGATTCGAATTAATTTCTAAAGGAAACCACGTTTTCTCACACACTTCACTCCGGGCTCAAGCGAATTACTTCGGGACACTCTCTGGACTTGATTTCTGAGGTGGTTGTCAAGCCCAGCAAGGCGGTCTTGATTATATAATTTATAGTAATCGGACTTTCGACGTACGGTCCAGATCCGATACGGAGTTTCAATGTGCTCCCGAGAGCAACTGGGTAATGAGATTGATCCTAGATTTTAGCGTAACCTAGCGTCGATGATTCTACAAGTTTTGAGTCTTGCAGATCGTATTTAAAGTGATTCAAGCGGATTTCATAGCTAATCTAGTTTAGCACTTAGTTAAACTTGTCTAATTTCTAAAGGATTTGAGGTTTGAGAGGTTAATTAGGGGTTAGGATCAATCCCTTGCCTAAGGACATCTAACTCCAGGTTGGCAAAAATCTGGGGCGTTACATGTATGGACGCTACTGCATGAATCTAAGGTACCACTTACCAATGTGAATTCCATTAAACCTTGGTACCACGATCCGCTACGACTCATGTGTCGGGCATGGTGGTATGGGACACCGTGGTCGAGCTGTCGGCCTACAATGAGGCAACTTGCCTTCCCGTAGTGACCAGTGAGCAACCCAAACTCGTGAGCCGAATACGGTAGTATGGGACACTGTATTCGAGTTGTCGGCCTACACTGGCGCAACTTGGTTGTGGTCCCCAGTTGGGTTGGTGACTAGCCTTTGGAAATAGACTGTTAGTTGGTAGGGCATTAGTGGAGTGACCTCGAGTATGAAATAGGCCTACCCCGGCGCAGCCTGGCTGTGGTCCCCAGTCGGGTTGGTGACGAGCCTTTGAAACTAGACTGCCAGTTGGTAGGGCGTTGGTGGGGTGACCTCGAGTGTGAATTAATCATACATTGACGGTGACGAGCCTCTCGTAGTAACCCATGGTGTAAACTCGCGAACTTGCCTATCGTATGTGATGAACTAGGATTGACGACCCTAGATGGATCATTGTTTGGGTTAATGATATCAAAGGGGGTACCTTAGCTTCCCAAACCTGCTGTATGGATGAATCTAATTAAGAACTTAGCTAATCACGCTCATGCACCGCATTGCATGTGCCTTTGGCGTTAGTGTTGAGCACAGAGGAAGGGGTGCATGCCGCGATCATAAGAGGAAGATCGCAGAGGGAGTGCAGGCGAGAGCATGCAACATTAATACATATCATGTTTGCATTAACCAGAGTACTTAGGCATGTTTGAGTGTATTGCTTTATCATTACTGCTTGATTGAATTGATAACATGTTAACCTTTGCCTTATAGCTCCACTGAGTTAATCACTCACTCCCACATTCTAGGATGGTGTTTTAAAAATACCAACCAGACCCTGTTATAGTTGCAGATGATGGCGATGCTTACGAAGTGGAGCTGGACTTTTATGATGACGAAGAGGAATTATCCTACATGCAGTTATCAAGCGGGTCTATGTAGACGTGTTCTGATCGATGATGCTTACAGGGATGCTGACTAGATATCATTACACTCATTATGATTATATTTTGGAGCACACATGTATATTCATTTTGTACATTTTGGAAGTATACATGTATATATTTAACCTGGTAACATGATCACACTTCGGAGACTTACTACAGTTCATATATCTTATACTTCTACTACAGTCTTCCACTTGCGAAATTCACTTGTCTCTGGAGTATGATATGCTGATTTCGTATAATCTCATTCATGTTTAATGCACTAATACAGACAATATTTAGTCATGATTATCTATATTGCATAAGTGATGTGTTGAAACTCGGGAGTTGAGCCTATGCTCTACCCTCGATTTTCAGGGCGTTACACGAGTATTACGCATCGAGCCGATACCCAGGCCTGGAGATGTGGGCACGCGTTCAGTTCGAGAAAAATACCGCGCATTGCAATTCCGAGAGAATCTTTACGAAACGTCACATTAATTCATCAATCAATGTCAAGTACATAACCTTACCTACCCCATCCCTCTCCCATTCCCCAAGTCAACTCTCTCTTACACAACCCATACCCATCCCATTCATTTCTTACCCTAAGTCAACAAGCACCATGCCATCTCATCTCATCACTCCACCTTACCACTTCTCTCTCTCTCTCTCTCATTTCTCTCTCATTCCAAGTAACTCCCATGGGAGCAACCGTCCAAGCTTCTCACGAGAGAGCTAAGAGTGTGGCCCCCCTTCCTATCCCTAGATCTCTCATCCTCACCATCAAAACTTCATCATCCTCCATCAAGATCGAAGCCAAGGAGCCTAGGAATCTAAGGATCTAAAGAAGAAGGCCGATAGGTGGGTGATCCACCGTTGATTTTGATTTTTATGGGCCCACTTGATGTATGCATTGTATTTGGGAGGGCCCAATAGTAGCAGGGTCCCTCCCCTTCTTATTTTTTTTTTCTCTCTCTCTTATAGATGATGATGTGTGTGTGTGGCCCACCATGAAGTATGTATTTTATCTATGTCATCCACCAAGTGGCCCACATGACAGTCCGTTTTGGGATGGGCCTAAATGAAGGAAAACACAAGTATCAGTTTGATTTGGACCTAATGTGGGCCACACGTGCGGACCCCACCATGTAGTACGTCCCTATCATACAACAGCAGGGAGTGGGGATCACTCCACACGTGTTGCACGTGTGGAGATGGCCCACAACAGTGCATTAACTCCAGCCATCCATCCAACGTCCAAAGAGCCTGGATGCTAGCACCTCACTTTCTCTCTCTCACACACACACGTGCATATGTATATATAATATATTATATTATATCATTTAATATATATATATATATATATATATATATATATATATACCTGTCATGGTGGGCCACCCACCTTACGTGGGACCCACCTTTATCATAGGAGATTTGCACCGTCCGGATAGATCTAGACGGTGGGCAGCCACTCCCTCATTGTATAATATATATATATATATATATATTATATTTGATTATATAATATATGATTGTATATTATATAATATAATATACAACTATGGTGGGCCACCCTCACGGGGACCCACCGTACCTACTATACACTACAAGAAATCTCCTTATCAGCGGCGCTCTCTCGCTGGCGGCCCCAACAAAACGCCCGTGTAGATATAAAATGTGCGGCATTTTTACGCAGCCGCCCGTGTACGGATAAGCCACTGCCGCTGGAGTAATTAAAAAAAAAAAATCCTTTCCCCTCCCGAATTTTATCCCCAAATCGCGCCCGCCTCCAAAACCCTTTTTTTCCCTCCTCTCCCAAATCGCCCCTCTCGAATTTCTTCCCCAATCGCGCCCGCCTTATCTCTCCAAAACCCTTTTTTTTCCCTCATCTCCTAAATCGCCCCATTTTCGAATCGCGCGCGCCAATATTTCTCTCTCAAAAACCCTTCTTCCCTCTTCTCTCCCAAATCGCCCCATCCCCAAATCACGCGCCCCATCCACAAATCCCGAAAGTCTCTCTCTCCAACATCGCTCCACTCCGGCCTCTCTTGATATGGCTTCCATTTCCATTGCTTGTTGAAGACGCTATCTCTCAGCCGTTGCCCTCCTTGCTGGAACACGCCAAAGTCCGAGAAGGCCCGCAAGAGGAAGAAGCACCAGCAACAGCCACAGCAGTAGCTCCCCTTCTCCAATAGCCGCAGCAGTATGTTCTCTCTCTCTCTCTCTCTCTCTCTCTGGGTTTCATCATGTCTGAAATATCTTGCAGAGTGTGATGGATGATACGCAGGCACTTAGAAATTGCATGCATGTCATACATGGTGGAAAATTTTGATCTGCATCTTGCGGGTGGTTTGGTTTTGGGTTTTGTTTTGTTTTTTTTTTTTTTTTTTAAAGTTTTTTTTTTGTTGTTTCCTGTTGCTTTTCCCTTTGGTTTTTGGTATGGAGTTTCAGTTCCCTTTGGTTTTTGGTATGGATTAAACACATACATCCTGGTGGGGTTCACATAGCTTTCCAACACCGTATGCTGTCGACATCTCTGCCCTACTTTGTGCTTCACTGCTCATTCCGAGTCTCTGCTCATCGTGGTGGGGATCTTAGCTAAGAGAGACTTTGCAGCATCATACCTGTCCCACAATGGACGATTGAAACAGTTAGATCACCAAAATGACCATGATGGTTCTAAATTAAATAATATATCTCTGCTGCATATGATGAGAGTTAAAGAAAGTCTCAATGGCAAACTAAGGGTGCAAAATGGGTCGCCCTGAAACTGAACCCGACTCGCCATGATCCAAAAATTTGGTCAGGTTGGGTTTGGATGAGACCAGGTCGGGTTCAAGCTGGCCTATTGAAGGCTCCCAGACAAGCGGTATGAAAATTTTAAAATGAACAGCTGAGATTTGAGTAGAATATGAACCACTGATTTGTTAGCCCCACCATGTCTTTGGGTCCATCAAAGCCAATTTATTGCTGATTTGGTAGGATCCACTGACATCACCAGTGCCCAACCCAACTAGACCAATTCGACTCGACTCGACCAACCCAACCCAACCCAACCCAACCTGAGATAGATAGTCACTAATTTATGTAGACTAATACATAACTACAATTAAAAGAAAAAGAAAAAAAAGATGAACTCATTTTAAGTGGTATATATCCAAACAGGCCCTCGATATTGTAATGTAATTTCCATCACCTGTGCTTAGAACTGAATTCTCTTTATAATTAAGATTAATTATCCTGATAACTAAATTCTCTTAATTAGATAAAGTAAGTTCTCTTCAATTACATAGAAACTTTAAGCTTCAAGTAGTGGAGATGAGTGGAATTTTGTCCACTTACATTCTTCAAAGCATAGTTTCAAAAACCCCAAAACTCGACTCAGCTCTGATTTCTAGCTGTCTTGGGTTGGCTCGAAACTTGAATGGAGTTGAGTTGACTTGGCTGAGTTGCAAGTCGGGTCAGTGAGTTTTTGAACTATGCCTTGAAGTAGCTCCATATATATAGGGGAATGGATCACCAACCCACAACCACATCCCTACACACCTCTTAACACATTTCAATTCCCTTCACTTGCATTACAACAGCTCCAATATAACAAATGCATCATCATCACCTAGTACGTCTAATGCTTAACACATATCATCTATATGACATATCATGCTTGACTTATGCATTATAGTCTACTGCCTAACATTACACTAGTGCATGGCACATACACCCACAACATGACATCTAATGCCATGTCATTAAATATGTATGCAAAATATTGAAGTTGGTATCTCTAACATGTTCTTCTACACGCAATGCGGAAGAGTAATTCTTGCAGTGATCCATTCAAAATAATCTATAACTCTACAAAATCATGGTTGTGCATGGAGGTTTGTGGAGATCCGGAAGGTTTGTGATTGCAATGACTAGCTTGCCAACAACCCGAACATGCAATATGAATGGACATCCCTGATTACAGTCCAAAGGCCACCTCATTTTCTAAGAATTTGGATACATAACCAATGTAGCCTAACATTAGAATTTATGGTTGATTTTAATGGGAAAATACCCCAAAGTTTTGAAGTCCTGAAATATTCATACAAATTATAAACTGATTATAAACCTCGATTGAATGATTTTCTATCCTTTATCCACAAAAATAAAAATAAAAATAAAATAAAAAAATAATCGAACAAAAAGAAAGAAGATGGTAGTTACTGGCAACAAAAATCAACATGCACAATGCCACAATGATGGATATCAAATTCAATCAAATGCTCCTCCAAACAGTAACCTTCTTTTCTGAATTGTCCAGTATTGGCTATTTCCCTCTTAGTAATAACCCTTAATTTTTGTACACACATGATTTAGTATTTTATATTTGTAAATCCATATTTCAACATAAGTAATTGTTTAGTTAAGTGGTAGTATAGGTTGAAGGATTGATACCCGCTATCACATAAATTTCACTCTTTTGTGATAGCGGGTATCGATCCTTCAACCTATACTATAACCAAGAGGGTCTCAACCACTCAGCTAAACAATTACTTGTATTGAAATATAAAGTTATAAATATAAAAAATAAAGCATGTGTGTGCATATGAAAATTAAGGGTTATTACACATAGCTAACTATTGCCACCACTTACCTAAAGGGACTAGTTATAGAGTAGTCCTCATAAGCTCCATAATGGAGTCTGCTTCTCCCTCATTTATCTTTATCTTTTCTTTTCTTCTTTTTCCCTTTTTGGTTGGATTCACACTATTGGAACCCCCCAGAGAGCAGGCTTCCATGACCTGCAGTGCTATTCCAGCAGGAGACCATTGGTAGGATTCGAACCCAGGAAATGGCCAGCACAAGTAGGCGTCATAACTAGCTATGTTATACAGCTGGAGACTTCATTCATTTACCTAATTTCCCACTTTCCATTGTCATTTTTGCTGTACTTATACTTTTTTCTAAAAAACTAAGATCACCTAGTCTATATAAATTCTTACAGCTGCGTGTATTAAAATCTACTACTTGATCATCTAAACTCTTTGCTTTTTAGTTCCCATTTTCTATCCTCTTCTTTGTCTTTGGAATGGTTCTAAGATATATAGCTCTGTATGGATTTTCCAGGAAGAAGATTCCAAGCTAAATAAATCCAAAGTAGAGCCTAAGAGTAACCCCAATAGAAGGAGAAAAAAAATTCATAGAGAACCAATTGAGATGGTGTAATCATGTGCTACAAAGCTAGAGATGATGCCGATAATGCAACTTAGAAAGGAGGATGAGGGGAAAAACTAAAAGGACTTTGCTCAAGTTGGTGAGAAGGGATATGAAGGCTTGTGAAATTATTGAGGATAGAGCCTTAGAATGATTGGTGAATCAGGATTTGTAAACTTAACACAAATAGCTAGAACAACAGCATCACAGTGAAAATAATGAGAATCCCAAGCTAGGAACTTTAATAAAAAAATTCTTATTTTGGAAAATACTTGTAAAGTCGTAAGGAAATCTTTCACCATGCAGGATTACATTCAGTTAGTTAAGCTCAGGGCGGTATAGATGCTTATTAAGGAAATGTTTGGTATTTTCTTTCACAAAGCATTGAAATATTTCTCCCAAGAATGAGCTGCTCACGATTTCGTTTCGGAAAGCACTGAATATTTTTCCCAAAAAGTAAGCCTTGCTTACAGATATACATCACAAGATCATTCAGTTGGCTCTAGCATTGCAAGTTGCAGAAATGCTTACAGGACAGTAGTTTAACTAGTCATCTCATCTCAGATTCTCAGTACATATTTACTGTTATTTTCCAGAACTAGTGAGTATGAGAGACTTGCTTTAACTGTGGAAAGAATAGAGCAATATGTGGAAGTCCCATCTGTTAGTCGCTGTATTTAAGTAAAATTACTATCACCTCAAATGAAATTTAATATGTATTCCTAAGTGTTTCATAAACAAAGATGGTTTATAAAATATTGGCAAAGTCAGCCCCCCCTGCTTTTTGGTTCATATCTGTGAAAACCATAATTTGATAATAGCTCATGAAAGAAATGAAATGGCAATTCAAAGGCAACTTCAAATCATTAACATTTATCATTTTGCCTTCATTTAATTGAATGTTTGAGATTCAATTCACTTTTGCATCCGAACTCAAGCTATTATACTCGAATACTTACGAGAATGGAAACAGGAAAAGAAGTATGACTTTGAGTTTCTGAAAGACAAGGACAATATACAGATATGAGCATCCCATCCTTGAAAATGATATTCACGTTCAATTATATGGTGTTTCATGGAAATGTTTGGACTATATGCTGTGTGTGTATGTGTTTTTTTTTTCTTAAGCAAGTTAGCGTTTTCCAGTCCTTCTAGCATGCTCAGTTCAATGTTTTTGTTTTTATTTATTTATTTATTTATTTATTTTGTAGATAAGAGTATTAATACCAAAAACAACCCGTATATGATTAACTCCAGATAAACCTCGTAACAATAGGGAATTCACAAGATTACTCTACAGAAATCAACCTTGCTTTCCTAAATCTAATCTTCCTAACTGCACCTTTTTCCTTTATAGTATCAAACCACGGAGGTAGCGGCATTTTCTTCTTTAGAATCTGCACCCATGCTAGATAGAGCAAATGCAAAACAGTTAATTTCTCTAAAGACATGGCTGATTATCCTCGAGAAAGGGCAAAGCATGTAAGCAATATGTTTCCTTATAAGATTGAGGCACTGATGGAACTAATTCTTCCTTGAATGATGGAGACAACAGAAAGCGTATCAGATTCTAAATGAATCCTGTGACTGTTAATATCCACAGCAAGAACT
Source organism: Magnolia officinalis (assembly GCA_021015155.1). NCBI lineage: Eukaryota > Viridiplantae > Streptophyta > Magnoliopsida > Magnoliales > Magnoliaceae > Magnolia > Magnolia officinalis. The sequence continues at coordinate 19,542 of JAJHSJ010000919.1, read as the reverse complement.
CTCCCATAAGTGTGGCAATCGCGGCTTGAGAATTCGAACAAATTCCTAGAGCTTATGAGAAGTAAGTGAGAGCATCCCTTCGCAATTTCTCTGCACACCACCCAAATGTGTTCCAAGATTTCCTGGATTTTTCTTTTCGTAGCTCAGTTTTTTGGTGAATCCATGTTGAGTGCCTCTATTGGTTTCTTTATTCCTCAGGGAAAGCAAGATTCATGGAGCCCGTATGGACAAGGGCTGAAAGACATGAATTCAAACCTAGATTTGATCTCAGAGTATTTATTCTCAATGATTGGTTTTTGTAGTAGGCATGGATTTTACGTCAATTTTATTCAATATTCTCATGAGAAACATTTTGTTTCTACAGATCTCTCACTACAAGAAATATTGTAGGAATTTGGTTCCTACTCCCAATACATGCAAGTGTGCAACATGTATGAGTTTGGGGCATTCATCAAGTGGACCCCTCCATGCAGCGAAAAATCAGGTTGATGAGGTCTCTAGTGGGTCACATGTAGAAAAAAGATGGATGATTAAAGGAACTGGCAAGGCCGGGGAACATTAGACATTCCATCTTCCGAAACCAACACTTTGGATATTATTTGACATACAATAATCTCTATATGCCTATTATAGATCTGTAGAATGGATGAATAGGATCATCAAGCTTCGGATTTTGTAGGAATTAGTAAATATAGATTTTTTTTCCCCTCTTCTTCTTTTCTATTATAAATATGTAAAACAAGCCCTAAAAGGCAAATGTTATTTTTCTTATACTCCATCTTCCTTGTAAGAAGACAGCCATAGTATAAACTTTTTACTTTTTCCATAGTATAAGCTTTTTACTTTTTGGTTAGTTGTTTGTTTGTACTTTGCATGCTTACACTATTATAACAGAAACTAGCAAACTGATGTAGAACATGGCACAGATATATTCCTGGCATGGTTGGACCAAAAGAAGGTGGACCATAAATCGATCATAATTTAATCTCTTCTCCTTATAAATGATTTTGCTGACTCCTGCAAAACAGCGAGCCTGTAACTGATGCTGCACCCATGGGCTCAGTTATTTCCTGAAATCAGCCCACAGCTAGCCCATTTAGTAGTAAAACCTTCAATTGAACGCCCAAGCATGCCCATTAAAGTAAAAAATGGGCCTGTTTCATTGATTGGGCTGGACCTTAATATAAAATTTCTACAAAACTTGTGCCTAGGCCTAATCCCTTCATCAGTTAGGCCTCAAATACATCCTCAACCCACTAGCTTCAATTACAAGGCTAGAGCCCATCCCATATCATGTTGGGACCCTAAACCCAACAGACCAACCTGTCCTATTGCTAGCCTTAAAGACAAGATAGACTTTGTTTCTGAATGCAATGGGTTTGTATTGATGGCCTCTATAGGATCGTTGATAAGCATTTGAAGGCATTGGCATGAAGGCATTTAGAGAAGTTCATCAAGAAGGATGCTGAGGTTTGTTCAAATATTCCTGTTCCTGTTTCACTTGAGTCAATTGATCATGATTTGTAATGTCTGGTCAAAAGAAATGGTTTCTTGTTTGACAGTTTGACCCATCATTGGTATAGTTGGGGCAACTTTTTTCTAAATTTTACTATAGTTTTCAGTTTTGGACTAGTGGTGCCCACGGTCAAGTGATCATGGAGCCACCATGAATGCACTGTCTCTCCTCAGAGGAAAATGTTATTCTTTTGAGTTGTGGCCTAAAAAATAGCTAGTTAGAAGAGAGATACAACAATAACCTACATTCAATTCACTATAAAAAATATAGTAAGTAGGGGCGTTTTCATCACAGGCGGCCACAGCAAACCGCCACTGTAGATGAAATATGGGGCGTTAGATTTTTAAACAAAGTTCCTGGTTCAGTAAGTCCTCTAGAAGAATGGATCAACACTTCCCTGGATGATATGGAATGGACCAACTCTTTTTGGAGCTCTTAACTAACCCAAATGCCTTAGAAGGATAGTCAACACCATTAACAGAATACTTATTTTGGAAGTGGAAACTCATATCCTCAACCAAATGCCTTGAATAAAACTTCCCTTGGTCATAAAGTTGAAGCCTCAAAAAGCCAAGTTGTTGAACAACCTTACTGATAGCTTAATCATTTTTAGAATCTATCAAATTACCCAAATCAGATAACTTTATAATACGAGTCACGATAGGCAGTTTTACAGTTTTCAAGTAGCTTTCCACTTGCAACTCTACAAGTTCATTGTAATTTGATCTCAAGTGAAGCAGCAAAGGTGATATGTCCTGAATCTTCTTCTTTATATTCAGTAACAGCCTTGGGAATGTCAAAATCATTGAAGCCAACACTATATCCTTCTAAAAAGAGAATCTCCATCAGCAATGGCTGCAACATATTAAAGAACTTAACAGCCTCTTCTGTTCCCTTCTTGTCAAGAACAGAAGTAACAATCTTTGTGAATAATGACTGCAGTAAATCTCTATTGAAATCAATCCTCACCATTTCACTTTTACTGATCAAATGCCTCTCCCCAAAGCAGTCAAAAAATGCAGGTAAAGCACTCTGTACTATTTGCAAAATAGTCCACAGAGGACCTGTATGGTGAGCCTTAAGAAAAACAGATTCTGGTACAACTGGTGAAAGACACATAGCCAATTGTGGCGCAGTCGCTTTGTTCAAGAAAAAAGTCCTAAACATGAGTTTAAGTGACGATAAAGAATCATGCACCAGTTGTAAATTCAGACTACCACTATGAGAACTACGGATTTGCTTTTCAACACTAAATAGCTCAAAAACTTCTGCCTTTGCTGCTAGAGACTGGATAAAATATATGAACACAATCCCCATCAAAATTTGCACCTAGGGGAGCACAAATAAGAGGATTGATCTTAACAGTATGGTCGTCATGCACATAGACAGAAAATGCTTGTAATGAATGTTTATGAGTACCAGGTGGCCTATTAATGAAAACAATGTCTCCGTCCATAATACGCCTATTTATGATTTGACCAACTTTCAAATCTAATTTAGTTTACTTTGATTCTCTTTTTTCCAATTCGGTTTTGAAAATTTTGAATGTTAGAGAAGTGCTACTGTGATTTGTCTGGATGTATTTAAGTGACTATTTTGTGTGTTCTCTACACCATAATGAAGGACCACAGCTGGTCACAGAAAGTTGTGAGGTGCATTGGACACAGAAAGCTGAAGGAGATTTAATAGTCCAATGCTCCTGAGCTTTCACAAAGACCATTTTTCCTGGAGAGTTGAAGAGCTGATTGGGAGCCTCTCTGCATTTATGTATTTTGTTATATAGGACACGAAGATGGAGCATGAATTCTAACAGGTTCACTTGCAGGATTGTCCATTTTAGCTTTAGCAGTCTAAAATAACTTGTTTATATATATATATATATATATATATATATATATATATATATATATATATATATATATTAAAACTTGTTAGTAAAGAAGCAATTTGATTTGGATGTTTGCTTCTTCTTCTTATTTTTGGTTTTTGGATTGTTGCAAAAGAAGGCTGCAAAACAGAGGGTTTATTTTATTTTTTAATTTTTATTTTCAAGTGGTTTGATTTGGGTTTTCTCTAAAATAGAGGCCCTTTGTCTATTTTATCAGTTAAATGATGGTTAGGCCATGCTATATCCATGATAGGTCTGCAATTTAACCGATATGCATAAGACTATGCAGTTCATGATTCTCAACCATAGAAACAGTCATGTTTTCCATTCCAACCTGGAATTTGTAAAACGGACCCGCTATCTGGTGGAACACATGTATACATCAAATGTGCTATGAATCAAGTTTTCTTAACTATCTATTCTTGTCTACACGTGAGGAGCACATGATTAGCCCATAGACCCGAGTTTGGGCCAACACATCTAAGTTGTGGCTCCACCCGATGAACAGTCAGGATCTCAATCATGTGTGGATCAAGAGTCCCATTGGAAAATTCTAAAACAGATTGGTTATAAGTCCATGAATACATTTCTTTTTCTTCACTATTTGGAGTGCTTCATCTAGCTTTTCCTTGTTTGACTGCAGGTTTGTATTCTTGAGTTGGGAGCTTTGTGTATCATGTCTTGACGTCTTGTCACATGAATATGTTTGTCACATGAATACTGTGTTACAAATTCATGGAATTTCAAATGTCCTTCTCAGCAATTTCTCAGCCAGCCATTCCCCAGACCAAGTAAAAGGAGGGTTGATGTTATGTAGGTAGCTGGCCTGAAGTTCTGTCAAGCAGTCATGAGAATTCCTGTTTCAAATCTTGATAGAAGAAACACTATTTGAGTTATGGAACATCTTTGTTTGCTTTTAAATTTTTTTTTTTATGCAATCTGTTCATGTATGACAAACATAATTATTGGACTTTCATCATGGACTTGATGGGAGCAAAAGTCCAAAGTGATCATGTTCTCATACAACTAGAATGCTAAGGTTAATAACATAAAATTCCAAGTTTCTGCACGCTTAATTGACTTTCTAGTTTAACAATCTTATTATATCTCTTTTCTTCAAGTCATTTGAGTCCTTGATCGAATTTATTGAGTTTTGAAAGCTTTTGCATGATCTTATTGAAAAGGCCAAGCTATATGTCCTAGGGGGGGGGGGGGGGGGGGGGGGGGGGGGGGTGAATAGGACTATGCCAAATTAAAATAAAATCAGCGGAAATAAAAAAACCAATAGCCTTACAATTATAAATCAATTCACAATGCTAAAATCAAATCACCTTGATAAATAAGTATTGAGAGATTGATACAAATTCAGTTCTAAGGACAACCTTACACCATAATAAACAAGGGCTTATGGTAGGACAACCTTATTTCTAGAACATCTTTTGGATCAAGGACTCAATTTTAATAGAAATAAATGAATAGCAAGAAATTGAAATTAAATGCAGAAATATAGATCTAAATTATTACAACAATCCCCACACTTGCTTGAAATGTAAATAGTTACAACATTCACATCCACTTGTACATTCCACACAATTGAATGATAAAAAGATATGAAAATTAAGCAAGCATTCAATCCACAAGACAAAGAGTTATAGTGGTTCGCTTGTGTGTACAAACTGTCTTTCAACAACCACACAGAATGCTACTCCACTCCTAATATCCTCACGCAGGGGATATTAGCGTTCACTATCAAATAGGTTTTCACAGGTTCACCCAAAACCTTTACAATTGTTCTTTTTCACTCGGGCTTAGACAATTCAAAAACCCCTCTTTTCTGAGTTTTCTGGCTCTCCTCAGATAACCAATACAATGAGATTTTTCTGGCTTAACCTCAAACAAAACCAAAAGGAATGAAATTTTACAGAATTGTAAAATACCTGGATTTCTCCTTTTCGTAGCAGCCCGGTAGAACCAATCGGAGTAGATGATTGAATGTCAAAGTTCAATTTCCAATACTCACTTTAATATGGTTCTAAATCTAATAGATTTTAGATTTTAACTAGTTGGGCGTAGCTATATTTGATTTTGATTCTAAGAAGAAGGAATAAGGTAATTCCTCTTTTCAAATAAGATTGGAATACATAAACAAAATCAAATTAAATAAGCTAGCAAAAAGGAATTTAAATAAGCACAATGTAGCTTAAAATAAACACAGACTTTCTCAGAGTGATGTAACGCCCTGAAAATCGGGGGTCGAACATAAACTCACTCCCCGAGTTCCAGAACATCACTTATGCAATAAAATGAATGATGATTGAATGTTGACTGTATTCGTGCATTGAACATGAGTGAGATTAAGCCAAAACAGCATATCATATACTCCAGAGACAGTTAAATTTGCAAGCGGAAGACTGTGATAGATATAAAATATAAACTTATGATGAGTCTCCAGAGTGTGATAACATTACCAGGTTAAATAAATACAAGTGCAGTTCTAAAATGTACCAAATGTGAGGAAGTGTAATGCCTCCTATCCCATGTACCATAGCCCCGTCAATACAATATCAGGTCTTCATTGACCTGCCAGAAAGATACAGATAGGAGAATTCCTCCTATCATCATAGAAGTAGTCCGGCTCTGCTTCACAAGCATCGCCACCACCTGAAACTCAACAAATTTGGTTGGTGTGTACAACACCGTCCCGTAACGTGGGAGTGAGTGATCAACTCAGTGGAATAGTAAAGCATAGGTTAACATGTTATCAATTCAATCAAGCAGTAATGATAAAGCAGTACAAATCAAACAAGTTTAACTACTCTTATTAAATGCGAGAGTGAAATGACATGATGCTGTATGCCCTTGCCAAACCACCCTCAAGCGACATCATCTTACGTTCGCGAATGCTTACTCCCTCAGTGCGCCACATCTACAAAGCACATGCGGTGCGATGATGCTCATGATTACCAAGTTTTTATTAGTCCATTTCAAATAGCAGTATTCGAAAACTAAGGTACCTCCCTTGTATCATTCCCAAACATGATCCATTCTAGGGTCGTCAATCCTAGTTAATCTCATATGACATTATGGTTTGAGAGGCTTAGCGAAGGCATCACAAAGGGGCTCGTCACCCGTCAGCACAGGATACAGATCTCACCGTATGCGGCTCAATTGCTGACCGTCAGCTCGAGTACAGGTCTCACCGTACTCGGCTCAATCACTAGCCGTCAGCTCGAGTACAGGTCTCACCGTACTCGGCTCCACTCATACTCTAGTTGCTGTGAAAGACTCGTCGCCAATCACAGACCCTTGAGTATACTCGAAGATACTACGGAGGACTCGTCGCCCGTCAGCACGAGTACAGGGCCTCACCGTACTCGGCTCTCGCCGTAAGTATCGACAGCTCGAATACAGTGTCCCATACCACCATATTCGGCTCACGAGTTGGTTGCGCAATGGTCACTACTACGGGGAGGCACATGGCCCCAGCGTAGGCCGACAGCTCGACCACGGTGTCCCATACCACCATGCCCGGCTCATGCGTCTTAGTGGATCGAGGTACCATGGTTAAAAGGGGTTTCACTGGTAAGTTTGGTACCCTAGGTTCAAGCAGTAGTGTCCAAACAGGGTGAACATGCATAAGGCAGATCGGGTTACTTGACAAGCTCGACTAGCACGATCGCCCGTTGAGCTGCACGACATGAAGTGCATAAACATCTTCGTGTGGCTTAGCCACTGCCGACAGGCAACGCACGACTCGAGTTCGTCGAACACATCCCACGTGGCAAATGAATCTCAGCCACGAGTTCAATCCCTTTACCGATTGCCTGGGCCATAATCATAGCCCCAAACACAATCAATTGCAGATAGGTAAAGCAGTAATGGATCAAGATTCAAACTCATACAATCAAGGTCTGGTATTATCCGTTTAGGGCTTCCAGGCTGTTGCACGCACTCGTTGCTCCGCTCCCCCATCACCCATGACGGATCATACAACGTAAATATAAATTTAAACATATGCATTACATAGTTAAAATCATAAAGCAGTTGAGCATGTTATGAATCACAACACAAGCATGAGTTTGTACATGTTCAATTCCTAATCACACAACTATCAAAGGAGATCATACACATAGTTAAAGAGGTTGAGAATCATATCTCAACGCCCTTATACTTTACAACATTTGCTAACTACTACTCATTTAGACATTTCAAGAAACACTTAAACAAACATACATCAACATACACGACATATGTAGATCACATAGGCATTAGGCCAAATCCTTTCACTAGGGAGTTGCCCCAATCATAACACGCGTACACCCACGACGGATAGTCATGGCAAGCAGGAATCCAAGTTCTATATTCATTCAGTCATTTCTACAAACACTTGGGCCACCATTTTAGCATATATAGTGTATATTAGCCGTGGCGTGACTTAGGGCAAATCCTTTCGTCAAAGGGGTATCGCCATAGTCATGGCGAGCATGAATGAGAATTCTATACTCATTCAGCCATTTCCACAAACACTTAGAATACACTATTACAACATACATGGTGTATGTTAGTAAAACATGTATTAGGGTTAATCCTTTAGCAAACGAGTATTTTATCCATGTATACACATAATCTACAACAAATAATCGTGACAATTACATTTCCAAAACTTACACATATACGGTATTTCTAGAATACACAATTTCAACATACGTAGCATTTACTGAACATGTATTACGGCGATTCTTTTCGCCAAACTAGTATTTTATCCATATAGTATAATCATACATTAAATGAACATGTCAAACATTTCTCCAAAAAATACGTATACGGTCTTTCTACGTATACCTAGAGTATGTGAAATTCCATATTCTACAATGTTAATCGAAACAGGAAACGGAAAGCACTTGTACATGTACAATTGCATGCAGATCATGAATCTATCATTATCTGACATTGAAAGCGTTGAAAACCCTAACCTATACACCTAAAGTCCGCACCTTTTGTCGTAGAATCGCGACGGAATCGATAGGTTTGCTAAGCTTCCGTATTCGGCAGTGTGGCAACTATAGAACGAAATAGGTTAGCTATTTCATAACCTACAACCACCCAAGCCCCAAATCAGATTAGGGTTAGGGTTTCTTACCTAGAAACGGGCTGGAATCGCGGGAAAGCGATGAGAACGATGCAGTGGAGCATGGATAGCAGCAGGGAGGACGGCAGGGAGATTCTCCCACTTCTCCCTCACTTTCTCTCTCTTTTCCTCTCTCAAATCCCAAATTCGTATGGCTGCCATGAAGAGGGTTTAAGGTCCTTATATAGTCTCAAAACTCACCGAAATAGACTCCTGTTCAAGGGTTACTGCTAATATAGGTATTTCGTCACTTTTTCAGCTCAAAAGAGAGGTTCTGGTGCCCTCTTGAGTCAAACGTCAGACTTAAGCTCACCCACATGGATCTATGTGGGATTACGTTTTCGACTCGATCGGATTCCCAGATCGCACGTGGCGGACCACTTTCAGTTCAACGGTCAGTGGGGCACGATCCGAAATTTCAAGTACATGTAAATGTTCCTGAAATTTTTCCTGATCCGAGGGTGTAATTTGGTCTGATTCTGATGTCTGGTTGCTTAATACTGATGCGCAAACGAATGGTGCCAGATCACTATTCCTGATATTTATTTTGGAATGGGAATAGTGTTTTTTCACACTCCCTCGCTCCGGATCCAAACGATGGCCGTGGACATCGGCTGGACCTGATTTTCGAGATGATTGTCAAGCCCAGTGAGGCGGTCCTAGTTCCTTAACTTCGTGTTAATCGGACTTCCGAGGTGCGGCCTAGACCTAATACGAATTTCATTTCATTCATTCCCGAGAGCAGCCGGGAATGAGTTTGGTTCTAAACTTCAGGGTAACCTAGAGTCACTGATTTTGCAAGTTTTGGGTCTTGCAGATCGTATTTAAAGCGATCCCAACGGATTTCATGGCTAATCGAGTTTTGCACTTAGTTAACTTTGTTAAATTTCTAAAGGATTTAATCCTAATTGTTTTCTGGTTGAGATGGTACTTAGGCCTTTGTAGTTTGTATATAAAGTGATCCAAGTTTTACTACTTAGCTAGTTTAAGTTAGTGTCTAGGGCGAAAGTGCTTTGAAAAATTGAAAGCATAAGGTAGTGAAGGGTGGGATTTGTGAAGAAAATGGTTTTAAAGAGCAATTTTAGACTGTGGGATTGAGTTTTGACAAGTGGATAAGGTCTTAGGATCAACCCATTGCCCTAGGACGTCTAATCCCAGGTTAGCAAAAATCCAGGATTTTACAAGTGATCACTTAAACTTTCTTGAATTGAATCGAGTTGATTGTGAAAACTCTGAATTTCGTGTTCAATTTATAGAAACAAAAATCGCGTCTACGACGACTGGTCTTAGAAACCTTCGACTGGTCGTAGCTCTAATGGATATTTGAAATATTGAGCGCGATCTTTGAAAGTCGTTCCACGACTGATCGTGGGAAGCCTACGACTGGTCGTGGGTCACCTACGACTGGTCGTATCTCTCTACGACTGGTCGTAGGACCATAGATTAGCTTGCTGGACTTTGAGTCGTAGCCCTACGACTGGTCGAGAACGAGTCGAAGACACTCCTACGACCGGTCGAAGGACCTCCAGGACTGGTCGTAGGTGTACCAAAAATTTCAAAAATCTTCAACAACTTAGGACTGGTCAAGGAATTTCTTGGACTAGTCGAACCAATGCTAGGACTGGTCGAACAGGAGCTAGGACTGGTCGTAGAATAGACCAAACTTATGTAAAAATAACATTTGATTTATGTATCCAAAGTGACCTACTTATAAGGTCAACCTAAGGTCAGTCAAACCTGAAAACATGTCGTATGGATATTGAACTTCAACCATTCAACGAATGTAGATATTTGAACCATATCAAGCTTGAGATCTTGAACTTGTTGTAGCTTTAATCTTGAGATCTTATCAGTGTGAAAACTACTTCATGCGTTGCTTATGAGTCTTGAAGTCATTTCTTGAGTCTTGAAGTTGTTTCTTGAGACTTGAACTTCAACATTGTAGCTTTAAACATTGATAGGATGATGAAGTACACTTTGTATTTCTTAAAGACATCCAATGTCATGAATGTTTATGCAGTGTCTTGAATACATATAAATCACCATACAAGCACAAGACACAGATAGATGTTTTGACACAACACAAATTTGACAACCAAAGGAGCATGAGACCATAGCACTTACAATCTCCCCCTTGTCAAATTTGTGACAAAACACCCAAATAATAATACTTCCAATAGAAATAAGAGAAGTACAGGTACAACAGATAGAGAATCATGCACCAGTTATATAGACATCATAAGCAATATCTAGCATAACTCCCCCTGAGAAGCTTAACTCCCCCTGAGTAATAGCAGCACATCCATATTTAAATAGACATGAATGAAACTAATCATAATCATTAAATCCAACCAAAGCCAAAGCCTCCCCAAAACTTCTCCCCCTTTTTGACACAAAATGACAAAGGAAGAAGGGCAGCAAGGATAAGGAAATAGGAGATGGAATATAGATGCAAGAGAGCATAGTGCATAATTCAACAAAAAGTCAGTAAGCATGCAAAGTTCAGACTAAAAGCAAAGAAAATATTAGTTATTACAGACCAAATAAAAATTCAGTCAGAACCAGAAGAGGGAGCAGGATTAGATGGATCACTTTTGTGTAAACCCCTAGCAACCCGCCTCATATATTTGCGTAAATAAGAAAATTGAGTGTCTTGGGTAACACGAATTTGAGCCACCTGTTCTTGAAGAGAATTCAACCTCTCATCAAAATCAGAAGGCTGAAAGTCAGATCATCAGCCGAGTCTGACTCAAGTTCTTCAAATAAATCATCCATATTTACGTCTCCAGGAAGATCACCAGCTTGATCTGCATTTCCTGCTTCAGCACCACTGCTACCAGCATCCACTTGGCCAGGAACCAATTCTAAATTCATCTTGTTAAGATTGGAATTATTAAAAGGGAGATGATGGATGGTTTTTTCTCTAACAGGCATAGCCACGAGCATATGATTGGCGAGCATAGTCATCAAATAACCAAAGGGAATATCACTATGACCTGGATGGTGACGAGACAAAATAATGGAGTGACAAATTAACGAAGGTAGACAGATTTTCGCACCAGAGATGACAGAATGCAAACACGAACCATGAATGCAGTGAGTTCGGTTTTATTACCAGAACGCGGATATAGATTTGAGATAAAATCCTGTGAAGCACTCTGTGTCTGGGTAACAAGTACCTTAAGGGAAGTGCATGACCTTTATGAGTCCAGTGAACATCCAAATTACACAAATCTCTAGTAAGCATTTGTCGTTCAGATTCTGAGAGTTTGTCATGTAATATATGAATCGGAATGCCCTCATCATTGACAGGTAATTTCCATAAGGTGAGCTATCAAATGTCGATCCACTGAAAATAAGCCTTCTTGAGTATCAATTTTAAAGTTAAATTCTCAAGAGAAGAATCACAAATACATGCAAACATGGATTGGGCAATGGACTGGTATGCAGCTCCACCCCAATGTAAGATGTTATCCCATCCCACAGATTGCAACAGAGGAAGGATACCAAAGGAAGCAATGTGATTAACATTAACAGGACGCTCAACAATAATATTGCGCATACGCAAATCCCGTGCATCTGAAGGATCATTTTCGGGAGAGCGAAGATGACGTTGCGTAATAGATGCTGATCTAGATGAAGAGGGACCACGTGTAGTTTTCTTTTTACCCCTAGCATCCATTTTCAAAGGAGGAATCAAGGAAACTATAAGATGCAAGAAAGAAGAAGTGGGGTTTGATATAGAACAGATTTTTCAAGAGAAAACCCCAAACTTGCAATGAAAGAGCAAATAGATTCTACAAGAGTGAAATTTGAACACCAATAACAAGAATCTGCAAGAAAATTGTAAAAGAACCACTAACCTTGAAGTATCATGAAGGTGGGTTCGACCGGTCGAGGCTAGGCTCGTTGGAGAAACAAGAAATGAAGAAGAAGAGCCAAATCCCCAAATAAAGTGAATTCACGAGTTTCACGACCGGTCGTGGATGTGTTCGACCGGTCGTATCACGACCGGTCGTGTACACTCAGACTGTCGAGTCCGACAAAATTTACAATTTTTCAAATGATTTCCAAATTTAAGCAAATAAAACATCAAACATATGTACATTATGATACACCAAAGCATGCAAATTCAATTTAAATTGCACATACCGAGATCAAACTTTAATTTATTAAACCTGCTTTTGTCGAGCGGTTTAGTGAAAATGTCCGCAAGTTGAGTCTCGGTTGGAATGTAATCCAAATATATTAATTTTTCTTCCACTAATTCACGAATGTAATGAAATCTAATGTCAATATGCTTAGTACGTGAATGCTGAACTGGATTTTTTGAGATATTTATTGCACTGGAATTATCACAAAACAAAATCATAGAATCCTGTGTAATTCCATAATCGCTTAACATACGTTTCATCCAAACAAGCTGAGTACATGCATTTCCAGCAGCAATGTATTCAGCCTCAGCTGTTGATAGCGATATAGAACTTTGCTTCTTGCTAAACCAAGAAACAAGACAATTTCCAATGTAGAAACAACCACCACTGGTTGATTTCCTATCATCAATGTTTCCAGCCCAGTCAGCATCTGAGTACCCGGCTAATTGAACACTAGTCTCATGTGGATACCAGAGACCCAGTTTAGCAGAACTTGCGACATATCGCATAATCCGCTTAACAGCAGTTAAGTGAGATTCTTTAGGATTTGACTGATAACGAGCACAAATACCAACACTCAAAGCGATATCTGGTCTACTTGCAGTCAAATAAAGCAAACTACCAATCAAACTACGATACAATTTAGGATCCACATCATTACCTGTAGAGTCTTTTGAGAGTCTCAAAGTTGTACTCATAGGAGTATCAAAATTTTTACCATTCTCAAATCCAAATTTCTTAATTAAGTTCAGAGCATATTTGGTTTGAGAGATAAAAATTCCATCAGGTTGTTTTTTACTTGCAACCCTAGGAAATAATTTAATTCTCCAACCATGCTCATTTCGAATTTAGACTTCATTAAATCTGCAAACTCAACAGTCATGTTAGTACAGGTTGATCCATAAATAATATCGTCAACATATATTTGAACCATTAGAATATCATCGTTATGTTTCTTAACAAAGAGCGTCTTATCAACACATCCCATCTGAAAATTATGACTCAGTAAAAACTTAGTCAGTTTTTCGTACCATGCTCTGGGAGCTTGTTTCAGACCATAGAGAGCCTTCTTAAGACGATACACATGATCAGTAAATTTAGGATCTTCAAACCCTGTAGGTTGTTCAACATATACCTCTTCATGTAAATCACCATTCAAAAAGGCACTTTTACATCCATTTGGTAAATTTTAATCTTCCTAAAACAAGCAATGGAGATAAAAAGTCTGATTGATTCAAGACGAGCTACAGGGGCAAATGTTTCATTATAGTCAATACCTTCAATTTGTGTATACCCCTGTACAACTAGCCTTGCTTTATTTCGAATAATATTTCCAAGTTCATCAGATTTGTTTTTGAAAATCCATTTTGTTCCAATAATATGTTTATCTTTAGGTCTAGGAACAAGGTACCAGACATCATTTCTGACAAACTGATTAAGTTCTTCCTGCATCGCAACTATCCAGTTTTCATCCGAAAGTGCTTCTTTCACGTTAACCGGTTCTATCTGGGATGTAAAGCATACGTAGTTACATATGTCCTCTAATTGTCTACGAGTGCGCACACCAGTGAGAGGGTTTCCAAGTATTTGAGAAGTTGGATGATCTTTAACAGTCCTTAATTCAGAATTAGTTTCACTTGATGAAGTTTCTTGTTTTTCAAGTATAAGAACTTCATCATTATCTGAACTAGGGACAGGTGTATTCAAAATGATCGTCAATCACAACATTTATTGACTCTTGAATCACACCGGTCCTGTTGTTCAGAACACGATATGCACGACTGTTTAAAGAATATCCTAAAAAGATCCCTTCATCACTTTTAGTGTCGAACTTTCCCAAATTTTCACGGTCACGCAAAAATATAGCACTTGCTGCCAAAAACTCGAAAGTATTTGACAGAAGGCTTTTTCTCAAACCACATTTCATAAGCCGTTTTATTATTAGATTTGCAAATATAAACACGGTTAATAATGTAGCAGGCAGTATTCACTGCTTCAGCCCAGAGATTCCTAGGGAGCTTCATGCTATTTAACATAACATTTCCCATTTCTTGAAGCACTCTATTTTTCCTCTCGACAATTCCATTTTGTTGAGGAGTCTTAGGTGCAGAGAATTCATGCGATATTCCCTGATCGCTACAGAATTTCTCAAAACCGCTATTTTCAAATTCGGATCCATGATCACTACGGATCTTGTTGACTTGAGAACATTTTTCAGTTTGAATCCGTTTTATAATCTTTTTCACTTCATCAAGGGTTTCTGATTTGTCCCTCAAGAATGAACCCAAGTGTATCTTGTATAATCATCTACGATAACTAAGATGTATTTTTTGCCACCTCGACTTTCCGTTCTTGTTGGTCCTATAAGATCCATGTGGAGAAGCTCGAGTGGTCTTGTGGTGGTATTGGAGTTCACCTTTTTGTGAGAGCTCCTAGTTTGTTTACCATACTGGCATTCACCACAAATCTTGTCTACTTTTTGCATCTTAGGTAGACCTCTAATTAGTTCTCCTTTGCTCAATCTGTATAAATTTCGGTAGTGTACATGTCCGAGGCGTTTATGCCATAATTCTGTCTCATCGGTATGGACCATGTAGCACGTTTGTTTAGATGAGCTACCATCGCTTACTATATAGCAGTTTTCAGAAGTTCTGCGACCAGTTAATATTACAGAACCCTTTTCGTTTATAATTTCACAACCTTGATTAGAAAATTTAACACTATGGTTGTTATCGCATATTTGAGATATGCTCAACAGGTTGTGTTTTAAACCCTCAACATATAAAACATTTTTAAATAAGGGAAGGTTATAGAGTTGGACCGTACCTTTGCCAATTATCTTGCAGTTGCTACCATCACCAAATGTGACTGACCCATCAGTCATATCTTTAAGATCGGTGAATAGCGCCTTGTCGCCTGTCATATGTCTGGAGCATCCACTATCTAGGTACCATTTTGAAAGGCTTGTAGCTTTGAAAGCAGTGTGAGCAACCAAACAGGCAACCTTAGGAACCCATTTCAGAACTGTTTTGGGTTTAGGAGAATAGTTGGTCTTCTTTTGTTTACAGTTGTAAGAGTGACCTACTGAGTTAGATTTTAATAGCTCCTTAAGTAAATCAAACATTTTTTCAGCTAGTGGGTTTCGAATCTGATTTTTGAAATTTATATAGCTGCTTTTGGGTTTTTGAAAAGTTTTTGTATTTTTAGAAAAAACTTGACTAGTACCTTTTCCTTTTGAGTTAGAAGTCTCTCCTTTCACAAAATTGGAAGGAGTATTCTTCTGTTTAGGAGACGTGTTTTTATCATAGCCCAACCCGGATCGATCGCCACATTTTCTTGATCCGGATAATATTTTTCTAATTTTGGATCACCTTGGGCATATCTCCATGTGTCCTTCAAACTCAGAAGAGAAGATACTTCATTTTTAAGTTTCTCATTTTCAGATTTCAAATTTTCAATCAGGGAGGTTTTGAATTCCAGATCACACTTTGATTTTTCAAAACAATCTGAAATTTGGGATTTTTCTAAAACAAGGGTTTCAAAACATTCTTTGAGTTTAAAAAACTTTTCTTTTTGAAGTTTAAGTTTGACAGCAATTTTACAACTTTCCTTATATAAGGCATTGTAAGCATCTTGAAGATCTTCATCATTTTCATGATCACTATCCAAATTTTCTTCACTTGTTGAATCATCGTGATCTGAAAAAGTAAACTTGGCTAGAGTCATAAGGGCCTTAAGTTCACTGCCCGACTCGGTTTCTGAATTTTCTGATTCAGAAGAGGCTTCAGAATCAGACGATTCATCCCAAGTAGCCAACATACCCTTCCTTTGGATCTGTCCTTTTTAGGACATTTGTTTGCTAAATGCCCATATTCTTGACAGTTGTAACATTGACTATCTTTCAAAGACTTCCAAGTTTTAGACTTAGGTTTAGAACGTTTCTTTTCATTTGCCTTTTGAAAGTCGACTCTTTTCTTACTTTTGAAAATCTTATAAAACTTTTTCGCCAAAAGGGCCATATCATCTTCAGAATTTTCTGAATCTGAATTTTCTTGAGTAATACCTTTAGACGACTTCAAAGCAATAGATTTACCTTTAGGAGCTTTAAAACTTAATTCATAGGTTTGTAAAGAACCAACTAATTCTTCTACCCTCATATTATCCGTATCACGAAGTTCCTGGATTGCGGTTACCTTAGAATTGAACCGTTCAGGAAGAGAGCGTAGTATTTTTGCACACACTTTACTTTCTGGGATCTTATCGCCAAGACCCCACATTGAGTTTACAATGTCATTCAATCTAGTGTAAAAGTCCATAAACATTTCATTTTCCTCCATATGAATTTCTTCAAATTTTTGTGAGGAGTTGGACTTTAGATTTCTTGACAATTGATGTACCTTCGTGTGTCATTTCTAATATATCCCAGGCTTGCTTTGCAGTATCACAGGATATGATTCTTTTGAACTCATCCGGTGATAGTGCGCAAGTGATTGCATTTAGTGCTTTAGCATTTGCACTACTCTCATTTTTCTGAAGTGTGGTCCATTGGAAATACGGTGTAATTTTCATAGATTTTGAACCATCAACACCAGTTACTTCCATGATAGGAGGATTCCATTCAGTCACTGTGGCTTGCCACACACTTCATCCATTGATTTGAGGAAGATCCTCATTCTGGCTTTCAATAGGCATAGTTGGAGCCATCAAAGGGTGGAGGCCTAGTAACTGAAAGGCTATCAAAATTTGACATCTTTTTATATAGCTTAGATCGTTAGCTCAGGAAATAAATCCAAATAAAAAGCAACAAAAAATGAGCTATTAGGCTCTGATACCACTTGAAAAGGCCAAGCTATATGTCCTAGAGGGGGGGGAATAGGACTATGCCAAATTAAAATAAAATCAGCGGAAATAAAATAAACCAATAGCCTTACAATTATAAATCAATTCACAATGCTGAAATCAAATCACCTTGATAAATAAGTATTGAGAGATTGATACAAATTCAGTTCTAAGGACAACCTTACACCATAATAAACAAGGGCTTATGGTAGGACAACCTTATTTCTAGAACATCTTTTGGATCAAGGACTCAATTTTAATAGAAATAAATGAATAGCAAGGAATTGAAATTAAATGCAGAAATATAGATCTAAATTATTACAACAATCCCCACACTTGCTTGAAATGTAAATAGTTACAACATTCACATCCACTTGTACATTCCACACAATTGAATGATAAAAGATATGAAAATTAAGCAAGCATTCAATCCACAAGACAAAGAGTTATAGTGGTTCGCCTGTGTGTACACCAACTGTCTTTCAACAGCCACACAGAATGCTACTCCACTCCTAATATCCTCACACAGGGGATATTAGCGTTCACTATCAAATAGGTTTTCACAGGTTCACCCAAAACCTTTACAATTGTGTCTTTTTCACTCGGGCTTACACAATTCAAAAACCCCTCTTTTCTGAGTTTTCTGGCTCTCCTCAGATAACCAATACAATGAGATTTTTCTGGCTTAACCTCAAACAAAACAAAAGGAATGAAATTTTACAGAATTGTAAAATACCTGGATTTCTCCTTTTCGTAGCAGCCCGGTAGAACCAATCGGAGTAGATGATTGAATGTCAAAGTTCAATTTCCAATACTCACTTTAATATGGTTCTAAATTCTAATAGATTTTAGATTTTAACTAGTTGGGCGTAGCTATATTTGATTTTGATTCCAAGAAGAAGGAATAAGGTAATTCCTCTTTTCAAATAAGATTGGAATACAGAAACAAAATCAAATTAAATAAGCTAGCAAAAAGGAATATTAAATAAGCACAACGTAGCTTAAAATAAACACAGACTTATCTCAGAGTGATCACTTGAAATTTCTTGAATTGAATCGAGTTGAATTGTGAAAACTCTGAATTTCGTGTTCAATTTAGAAACAAAAATCGCGTCTACGACTGGTCTTAGAAACCTTCGACTGGTCGTAGCTCTAACGATATTTGAAATATTGAGCGCGATCTTTGAAAGTCGTTCCACGACTGGTCGTGGGAAGCCTACGACTGGTCGTGGGTCACCTACGACTGGTCGTGGGTCACTACGACTGGTCGTATCTCTCTACGACTGGTCGTAGGACCATAGATTAGCTTGCTGGACTTTGAGTCGTAGCCCTACGACTGGTCGAGAACGAGTCGAAGACACTCCTACGACCGGTCGAAGGACCTCCAGGACTGGTCGTAGGTGTACCAAAAAATTCTGAAAATCTTCAACAACTTAGGACTGGTCGTGGAATTTCTTGGACTAGTCGAACCAATGCTAGGACTGGTCGAACAGGAGCTAGGACTGGTCGTAGAATAGACCAAACTTATGTAAAATAAACATTTGATTTATGTATCCAAAGTGACCTACTTATAAGGTCAACCTAAGGTCAGTCAAACCTGAAACATGTCGTATGGACATTGAACTTCAACCATTCAACGAATGTAGATATTTGAACCATATCAAGCTTGAGATCTTGAACTTGTTGTAGCTTTAATCTTGAGATCTTCATCAGCGTGAAAACTACTTCATGCGTTGCTTATGAGTCTTGAAGTCATTTCTTGAGTCTTGAAGTTGTTTCTTGAGACTTGAACTTCAACATTGTAGCTTTAAACATTGATAGGATGATGAAGTACACTTTGTATTTCTTAAAGACATCCAATGTCATGAAGTGTTTATGCAGTGTCTTGAATACATATAAATCACCATACAAGCACAAGACACAGATAGATGTTTTGACACAACAAAATTTGACAACCAAAGGAGCATGAGACCATAGCACTTAAGTGTTATGATCTCATGCTCCTTTGGTTGTCAAA
>JAJHSJ010000426.1:0-46104 GCA_021015155.1 Magnolia officinalis | reverse complement strand
AAAATTTGTTAGTGCTATTATATGATACCTCTTTGATTGTCAAATTTTGTGTGTCAAAACCTTGGTATGTTCTATGTGTGTGTTCTATGTTTAAGACAACCATGGACTCTTCAAGCGGCTTCAAGATATAAAGAAGAAGATATAAAGAAGAAGATACAAAGAAGTCACGACATTCTTTATTGGTTATTCAAGTTCAAGATAAATGTTGGTGTCAAGTGTTTGGACGACTCTGACTTCAGGTTCAAGTGGTTGGACGACTCGTACTTCAGGCTTTAAGTACTAAAAGATTTATCATTCGTTGAATGAAGTAGAGTTCAATGTCCATACTTCATTATTCAGGTTTGATAGACCATAGTCACTGACCTTAGGGTAGGTCACTTTGGATACATTATCCAAATGTATTTAAACATGTGTTTGAGCTGCTCTTAGACTAGTCCTGGTTCTGGTTCGACCAGTCCTAGCACTGGCTCGACCTGTCTAAGAATTTCCTAGACCAGTCTTGGAATTGTTCAAATTTATCGGATTTTCTGGTTCGCTCACGACCAGTCTTGAAGTCTGCACGACCGGTCGTGGAACGGCCTCGACTCGAAGCTCGACCAGTCGTGGAGCCTCGGCTCAAACTCCAGCGACTAAATTCACTGTTGCTCGACCAGTCGAGAAGGGGTCTCGACCGGTCGTGGAGGACCTTCGACCAGTCGTGGACTGCCTACGACCAGTCGTACATCGGTTTTCCTGAATCCGCGCAGAAATTCAAAAATCTGTTTCTTCTAAGACCAGTCGTGGGAACTTCTAGACCAGTCGAAGACGAATTTCTGTAACTATAAATAGCACACGAATTTCAGAGTTTATTCATTGAAAATTCTATAAAGCAAGGTTCCACTCTGAGATAAGTCGTGTTTAAATTTAAGCTAATTTGCGCTTCATTCTAATTCCTTTTGTTAGCTTTTTATATTTGATTTTATTCTAAATTCCAATCCTATTTGAAAAGGGGAAATCGTGTATTCCTTCTTCTTGGAATTAAAATCAAATAGAGCTAGCCCTTTGAGATTTCATTTAAAATCAATTAGAACTTAGAACCTCAATAATTTGAGTATTGGACATTGAACTATCATCTCTACTCTGATCGGTTCTTCCGGGCTACTGCAAAAGGATAAGATCCAGGTATTTTACAATTCCTGTAATTTCTGTTTTGGTTTTTTATGAGATTTGCCAGAAAAATCTCTATGTGTATGGTTATCTGAGGAGAGCCAGAAAACTCAGATTGAGGGTTTTTTTAATTGTGTAAGCCCAAGTGACAAAGACACAATTGTGAAGGTTTTTGGTAAACCTGTGAAAACCAGTTTTATTAGAGAACGCTAATATCCCCTGTGTGAGGATATTAGGAGTGGAGTAGCATTCTGTGTGGCTGTTTGAGAACAGTTGGTGAACACACAGGCGAACCACTATAACTTCTTGTCTTGTGGATTGAATGTTTTCTTTTATCATTCAGTTCTATTTTCCTTGTGGATGTGAATGTTGTAACAGTTTGAAATTACAAGCAAGTGTGGGAATGTTGTAATAATTTAGTGATTTATTTCTACAATTTATTTCCAGCAATTCTTTTTATTGATTCAAGCTTTAAATTCCAAATTGTTCCAGCAAGGTTGCCCTGCCATTTTTATGGTGTATGGTTGTCCCTAGAACAAGACATTTGTAAATTCAATTTATTCAGTGCAGTTTGTATTTGTTTCTTTATTCCTCTTTGATTTGTGTATTTGATACAAAGACATTTCTAGACATAAGGTTGTCCTACCATAAACACTGAGTTTTTGGTGAAAGGTTGTCCTTAGAACAACG
This sequence comes from Magnolia officinalis, assembly GCA_021015155.1. Taxonomy (NCBI): domain Eukaryota; kingdom Viridiplantae; phylum Streptophyta; class Magnoliopsida; order Magnoliales; family Magnoliaceae; genus Magnolia; species Magnolia officinalis. Next base: position 44,268 of record JAJHSJ010000426.1, on the reverse strand, counting down.
TTTGTATCAACCACTCAATTTCAATTGTTTGAGGTTGTATTTCATTTCTGCATTACAATTTATTTAATTAGTTCATTGGCTATCATATTTCGTTAATTCCGCTATTATAAGTTTTTATTTGGCATTGTCCTATTCACCCCCCCTCTAGGACATTTAGCTTGGCCATTTCAAGTGGTATCAGAGCCTAATAGCTCGCTTTTTCTTTGTATTTGGATTTATTTCCTGAGCTAACGATCTAAGCTATATTTAATAATGTCAAATTTTGATAGCCTCTCAGTCACTAGGCCTCCACCATTTGATGGCTCCAACTATGCTTATTGGAAAGCCAGAATGAGGATCTTCCTCAAATCAATGGATGAGAGTGTGTGGCAAGCCACAGTGATTGAATGGAAGCCTCCTGCCATGGAAGTTACTGGAATTGATGGTTCTAAATCTATGAAAATTACACCATACCATCAATGGACCACTCTTCAGAAAAGTGAGAGTAGTGCTAATGCTAAAGCACTTAATGCAATTACTTGCGCACTATCACCGGATGAGTTCAAAAGAATCATATCCTGTGATACTGCAAAGCAAGCTTGGGATATTTTAGAAATGACACATGAGGGTACATCGATTGTCAAAAAATCTAAAGTCCAACTCCTCACAACTAAATTTGAAGAAATTCACATGGAGGAAAATGAAATGTTTATGGACTTCTATACTAGATTAAATGACATTGTAAACTCAATGTGGGGTCTTGGTGATAAAATCCCAGAAAATAAAGTGTGTGCAAAAATTCTACGCTCTCTTCCTGAACGGTTCAATTCTAAAGTAACCGCAATCCAAGAACTTCGTGACACGGACAAAATGAAGGTGGAAGAACTAGTTGGGTCTCTACAAACTTATGAATTAAATTTTAAAGTTCCTAAAGGAAAATCAATTGCTTTGAAATCTTCCAAAAATACGGTAGAAGATAAATCCGATTCTGAAGATGACTTAGCTCTTATTGCAAAAAGATTTTACAAAATTTTTAAAAGTAAGAAAAGAGTTGATTTTCAAAAATCAAATGATAAAAAGAAGTTTAGATCTAAAACTCGAAATCTTTGAAAGACAGTCAATGTTACAACTGTCATGAGTATGGGCATCTAGCAAACAAATGTCCTAATAAGGAAAAATCCAAAAAGAAAGGTATGTTGGCTATATGGGATGAATCATCTGACTCTGAAGTTTCTTCTGAATCAGAAGATTCCGAAACCGAGTCGGGCAATGAAGTAAAAGCCCTTATGACTCTAGCTAAGTTTACCTTCTCTGATCACGATGATTCTACTAGTGAAGAAAATTTGGATAATGACCATGAGAATGAAGAAGATCTTCAAGATGCTTACAATGCCTTATACAAAGAGAGTTGTAAAATTGCTGTGAAGCTTAAACTTCAAAGAGAAAAATTTTCTAAACTTAGAGATTGTTTTGACTTGCTTGTTTTAGAAAAATCTCAAATATCAGATTATTTTGAAAAATCAAAAAGCGATTTAGAATTCAAAAACTCTCTGATTGTTGATTTAAAATCTGAAATTGAGAGACTAAAAATGAAGTGTCTTCTCTTCTGAATTCAAAGGAAACTTGGAGGTATACCCAGGTGATTCTAAATTAGAAAAACTTCTATCCGGTTCAAAAAAATGTGGTGATAGATCCGGGTTGGGGTATGATAAAACAATACCTCATAAACAGAAGAATTCTCCACCTAAATTTGTGAAAGGAGAATCCTCTAATTCAAAAAAGAAAAACACTTCACAAGGTTTTGTCAAAACAACAAAAATTTTCAAAAACCTAAAAACAGCTATGTCAACTTCAAAAGTCAAATGAAAAATCCTTTAGCTGAAAAAATAGTTGATTTACTCAAGGAACTTTTAAAATCTAACTCTGTAAGTCATTCTTTCAAATATAAACAAAAGAAGACCAACTATGTTCCTAAACCTAAAACTGTTATGAAATGGGTTCCTAAAGTTGACTGCTTGGTTGCTCACACTGCTTTCAAAGCAACTAGCCTTTCAAAGTGGTACCTAGACAGTGGTTGCTCCAGGCATATGACTGGTGACAAAGCTCTCTTCACCGATCTACAAGATATGACTGATGGGTCAGTCACATTTGGTGATGGTAGCAATTGCAAAATTATTGGCCAAGGTACGGTTCAACTCCATAATCTACCCTTATTTAAGAATGTTTTATATGTTGAAGGTTTAAAACACAACTTGTTAAGCATATCTCAAATATGCGATAACAATCATAGTGTGAAGTTTTCCAATCAAGGTTGTGAGATTATAGACAAAAAGGGATCTGTGATATTAACTGGTCTCAGAACTTCTGAAAACTGCTATATAGTGAGAAATGACAGCTCATCTAACCAAATGTGTTACATGGTCCATACCAATGAAACTGAATTATGGCATAAACGTCTTGGACATGTACACTACCGGAACTTATATAGATTGAGCAAAGAAGAACTAATAAGAGGTCTACCAAAGATTCAAAAAATAGATAAAATATGTGGTGAATGCCAGTATGGTAAACAAACTAGGAGATCTCACAAAAAGGTGAACTCAAATACCACATCAAGACCACTCGAACTTCTCCACATGGATCTAATAGGACCAACTAGAACGGAAAGTCGAGGAGGTAAAAAATATATTCTGGTTATTGTAGACGATTACACCAGATTCACTTGGGTTTCATTTTTAAAGGACAAATCAGAAACCCTTGATGAAGTAAAAAAGATAATCAAACGGATCCAAACTGAAAAATGTTCTCATGTGAGTAAGATCCGAAGTGATCATGGATCCGAATTTGAAAATAGCTGTTTTGAGAAATTCTGTAATGATCATGGAATATCACATGAATTCTCTGCACCTAAAACTCCACAACAAAATGGCATTGTGGAAAGAAAAAATAGAGTTCTTCAAGAAATGGGAACTGTTATGCTAAATAGCATGAAGGTTTCTAAGAATTTATGGGCTGAGGCGATTAATACTGCTTGCTATATTATTAATCGTGTTTATACTTGCAAATCAAATAATAAAACGCCCTACGAAATGTGGTTTGACAAAAAACCTACAGTCAAATATTTTCGCGTTTTTGGCAGTAAGTGTTATATTTTACGTGACCGGGAAAACTTGGGAAAATTTGATACAAAAAGTGATGAAGGATTATTCTTAGGATATTCATTAAACAGTCGTGCATATCGTGTACTGAACAAAAGGACTGGAGTTATTCAAGAGTCAATCAATGTGGTCATAGATGATCACTTAAATACTTCAGCCCCTAGTTCAGATAATGATGAAGTTCTTATAATTGAAAAACCAGAAACTTCATCAAGTGAATCTAATCATGATGTGAGGACTGTCAAAGATCATCCAACTACACAAATCCTTGGAAATCCTCTCACAGGTGTACGCACTCGTAGACAATTAGAAGATTTTTGTAATTACGTGTGTTTCACCTCTCAGATAGAACCGGTTAATGTAAAGGAAGCTCTTTCTGATGAAAACTGGATAGTTGCGATGCAGGAAGAACTTAATCAATTTGTTCGTAACGATGTCTGGTATCTTGTTCCAAGACCAAAAGATAAACATATTATTGGAACTAAATGGATTTTCAAAAATAAGTCTGATGAATTGGGAAATATTATTCGAAACAAGGCAAGACTGGTTGTGCAAGGATACACTCAAATTGAAGGTATCGATTTTGAGGAAACTTTCGCTCCAGTTGCACGCCTTGAATCAATCAGATTATTTATATCCATTGCATGTTTTAGAAAGTTTAAGATTTATCAAATGGATGTAAAGAGTGCTTTTCTTAATGGTGATTTACATGAAGAGGTTTATGTTGAACAACCTACAGGGTTTGAAGATCCTAAGTTTACTAATCATGTTTATCGCCTTAAGAAAGCTCTCTATGGGTTGAAACAAGCTCCCAGGGCATGGTATGAAAAATTGACTAAGTTTTTACTGGGTCACAATTTTCAAATGGGTAGTGTTGATAAAACACTCTTTGTTAAAAAGCAGAACAATGATATTTTATGGTTCAAATCTATGTTGATGATATAATTTATGGATCAACTTGTACTGACATGACTGTTGAGTTTGCAGATCTAATGAAATCTGAATTTGAGATGAGTATGGTCGGAGAATTAAACTATTTTCTAGGATTGCAAGTTAAACAGCAATCTGATGGAATTTTTATTTCTCAAACTAAATATGCTCTAAATTTAGTTAAGAAGTTCGGATTTGAAAATGGTAAGAATTTTGATACTCCTATGAGTACTTCTCTAAAGCTCTCAAAAGACTCTACAGGTAAAGATATAGATCCTAAACTATATCGAAGCATGATTGGTAGTTTACTGTATTTAACAGCAAGTAGACCTGATATTGCTTTTAGTGTTGGAATTTGTGCTAGATATCAGTCTAATCCTAAAGAATCTCATTTGACTGCTGTTAAACGCATTATTCGTTATGTTGCAAGTTCAGTTAATCTGGGTCTTTGGTATCCCTTTGATACTAGTGTGCAATTGGCTGGGTTCTCGGATGCTGATTGGGCTGGTAATATGGATGACAGAAAGTCAACCAGTGGTGGTTGCTTTTACATTGGAAATTGCATAGTTTCTTGGTTCAGCAAGAAACAGAGTTCCATTTCACTCTCAACTGCTGAGGCTGAATACATTGCTGCAGGAAATGCATGTACTCAGTTAGTCTGGATGAAACGCATGTTAAGTGATTATGGTATTGCACAAGACTCAATAGTTTTATATTGTGATAATTCAAGTGCAATTAATATTTCCAAAAATCCAATCCAGCATTCACGAACTAAGCATATTGACATTAGATTTCACTATATTCGTGAACTTGTTGAAGAAAAAGTAATTTGTTTAGAATATATTCCTACCGAGAAACAACTTGCTGACATTTTCACCAAACCACTCGATAAATGCAAGTTCAATAAATTGAAATTTGATCTCGGTATGTGTAATATAAGATGATTGATTATGCATTTTAATAAAAATAAATAATAAAAAATAAAAATAAAGATAATAAAAAATGCATATTTTGGTCTTACACGACCAGTCGAGGATAGTCTCGACCAGTCGTGGTTAGACCGGTCGAGGAATACTCAAGACCGGTCGTGTATCGCGCTGGTTCCTTTATTTGGGGAAAAAATCACTTTTTCTTCATTTCCCTCTTCTTCTCCAACGGGCATAGCTTCGACCGGTCGTACCCATCTATGGGATTTCTCCAGGTTTGAGTATTTCTCTTGATTTTATTGAAGAATCTTGAACATTACTTCTTGTCTTCCTTGTTAGTGTTGATTATTTCTTATTTCCTTCAAGGGTTTGGGGTTGTCTTCCTCATTTTCTGATTTGGTTGAAACCCATCTTGTTTTTCTTGAAATTCCTTCAATCTTTTCAAGAATATGGATGTTAGAGGTAAAAAGCGAACTAGTAGAGGTGCTTCTTCATCTAGGTCCAATGTTGTATCTCGCCGTCATCTTAGAGATCCTAATGATGACCCTCCACAAGTTCGTGATTTTCGATTTAAGAAAGTTATTGTTGAGAAAGCAGTTTGTATCAATCATATTGCTCAATTTAATCTAGTTCCTCTCCTTCAATCTGTTGGTTGGGTTAACATTTTGAATTGGGGAGGGCCGGCATATCAGTCAATTGCTCAGGCCATGGTTGCATGTATTATAGACTTTTCTCTTGAGGAATTAACTTTTATTATTACTACAAGAGAAGGGCCTTTTACTGTGGATCGTCATTTGATTTCTGGGTTAATGGATATTCCAGTAAATGATGATGGAATCCATCCTTCCACATTGGGTGATAAAGTTACTGAATCTGAGAAACGTTTATTGACTAGAGCCCTTTGTAATATGGATGCACCTTGGTCTGTCAATGGTACTGTTCTCAAGACCAGGTGGCTGTTGCCCAGATATAGAGTTCTTCATCGTATTTTTACATCTAATGTGTATCCTAGGGCTGGTAACAAAACTGAATTGACTCTTCTGATGGTTCGTATCCTGTACTCAATCGTTAGTGGTGCCAATGTTTGCTTACCTTCATTGATCTGTTATTCTATTATTCAGTTTCGGTCTCAGCCAGGTCATGGTGACATTCCATTTGGATATTTGTTAAATGTCTTAGCTACTCACATGTTGGTCACTATGCCTGTTGGTGAAGCTCCTATCCATCACCTTATTTTCAACAACACCAACATAAACAAAATGAAGTTGAGATTGGCCGCTGGTCAAGTTGATAATGACGAGGGTGGTGGAGCTGCTGGAGTTGGAGATGCGAATGAAGGAGATGATCTTCCTAATGAGGATATCAACATGGATGATCTTTTTGATGATATTGAGTCTGCATCTGAAGATGATCCAGATTTTGTTCCTTCTGATTTCGATGCACGTCTAAGTGCATTAGAAGAAAAGGTGGAAAATATGCATGTTGGCCATAATGCACAATTTAAGAAAATGCATAAGTATTTGAGGCGCTTACAAAAAGGCCTTCATCATATTGATCCTACCATTCCTGCTCCTTCTTCAGGGTCTGATTAAATGTTTATTAAATGTAGTTTGAACTGATTTCACTTTGGATTTTTCTTGGAACTGTTTAACTTATAACTGTGACTTTGGTATGTAATATCTTCTCCTAAATCTTTTATGCTCTCATTTGTCTTCCTGAGCTTATATGATCTTCCTTTGTCATATTTTTGACAAAAAGGGGGAGAATGGTACATATATCTGTGGTATTTATGTTGTTGATGGTGTTTGCATCAATACTTAATTCCTTAAATGGGGAGTCTTATTGAGGGGGAGTAATTCAACATCTCTCATATTGTATATGGTTGTCATGTGTTGACACATCTAATTCATGATTCATGATTCCTCTATTGTGTTTTTATATATATGTTTTGTCACAAATTTGCCAAAGGGGGAGATTGTTAGTGCTATTATATGATACCTCTTTGATTGTCAAATTTTGTGTGTCAAAACCTTGGTATGTTCTATGTGTGTGTTCTATGTTTAAGACAACCATGGACTCTTCAAGCGGCTTCAAGATATAAAGAAGAAGATATAAAGAAGAAGATACAAAGAAGTCACGACATTCTTTATTGGTTATTCAAGTTCAAGATAAATGTTGGTGTCAAGTGTTTGGACGACTCTGACTTCAGGTTCAAGTGGTTGGACGACTCGTACTTCAGGCTTTAAGTACTAAAAGATTTATCATTCGTTGAATGAAGTAGAGTTCAATGTCCATACTTCATTATTCAGGTTTGATAGACCATAGTCACTGACCTTAGGGTAGGTCACTTTGGATACATTATCCAAATGTATTTAAACATGTGTTTGAGCTGCTCTTAGACTAGTCCTGGTTCTGGTTCGACCAGTCCTAGCACTGGCTCGACCTGTCTAAGAATTTCCTAGACCAGTCTTGGAATTGCTCAAATTTATCGGATTTTCTGGTTCGCTCACGACCAGTCTTGAAGTCTGCACGACCGGTCGTGGAACGGCCTCGACTCGAAGCTCGACCAGTCGTGGAGCCTCGGCTCAAACTCCAGCGACTAAATTCACTGTTGCTCGACCAGTCGAGAAGGGGTCTCGACCGGTCGTGGAGGACCTTCGACCAGTCGTGGACTGCCTATGACCAGTCGTACATCGGTTTTCCTGAATCCGCGCAGAAATTCAAAAATCTGTTTCTTCTAAGACCAGTCGTGGGAACTTCTAGACCAGTCGAAGACGAATTTCTGTAACTATAAATAGCACACGAATTTCAGAGTTTATTCATTGAAAATTCTATAAAGCAAGGTTCCACTCTGAGATAAGTCGTGTTTAAATTTAAGCTAATTTGCGCTTCATTCTAATTCCTTTTGTTAGCTTTTTATATTTGATTTTATTATAAATTCCAATCCTATTTGAAAAGGGGAAATCGTGTATTCCTTCTTCTTGGAATTAAAATCAAATAGAGCTAGCCCTTTGAGATTTCATTTAAAATCAATTAGAACTTAGAACCTCAATAATTTGAGTATTGGACATTGAACTATCATCTCTACTCTGATCGGTTCTTCCGGGCTACTGCAAAAGGATAAGATCCAGGTATTTTACAATTCCTGTAATTTCTGTTTTGGTTTTTTATGAGATTTGCCAGAAAAATCTCTATGTGTATGGTTATCTGAGGAGAGCCAGAAAACTCAGATTGAGGGTTTTTTTAATTGTGTAAGCCCAAGTGACAAAGACACAATTGTGAAGGTTTTTGGTAAACCTGTGAAAACCAGTTTTATTAGAGAACGCTAATATCCCCTGTGTGAGGATATTAGGAGTGGAGTAGCATTCTGTGTGGCTGTTTGAGAACAGTTGGTGAACACACAGGCGAACCACTATAACTTCTTGTCTTGTGGATTGAATGTTTTCTTTTATCATTCAGTTCTATTTTCCTTGTGGATGTGAATGTTGTAACAGTTTGAAATTACAAGCAAGTGTGGGAATGTTGTAATAATTTAGTGATTTATTTCTACAATTTATTTCCAGCAATTCTTTTTATTGATTCAAGCTTTAAATTCCAAATTGTTCCAGCAAGGTTGCCCTGCCATTTTTATGGTGTATGGTTGTCCCTAGAACAAGACATTTGTAAATTCAATTTATTCAGTGCAGTTTGTATTTGTTTCTTTATTCCTCTTTGATTTGAGTATTTGATACAAAGACATTTCTAGACATAAGGTTGTCCTACCATAAACACTGGGTTTTTGGTGAAAGGTTGTCCTTAGAACAACGTTTGTATCAACCACTCAATTTCAATTGTTTGAGGTTGTATTTCATTTCTGCATTACAATTTATTTAATTAGTTCATTGGCTATCATATTTCGTTAATTCCGCTATTATAAGTTTTTATTTGGCATTGTCCTATTCACCCCCCCTCTAGGACATTTAGCTTGGCCATTTCAAAATTTTCCTGATCCGAGGGTGTATTTGGGTTAGATTCTGACGGTCTAAAATCTTAAATTTGGCCCGCACGTGAACGGCCCAAATCATTTAAATCTAGTTCATTTTCTAAAGATATTCGCGTTTCTCACACACTTCACTCCAGGCTCAAGTTGTGCGTTTCTGGACAGTATTAGGATTTGATTTCCCAAATGGTTGTTAATTCCAGTAAGGCGGTCATAACCATGCAGTTCCACGGTTATCAGACTCTCGACGCGCGGTCCAGGTCTGAAACGGAATTTCAAGTTGCTCCCGAGAGCAACTGGGTTTTGAGATTGATCGTACGTTTTTAGGTAATGTAGTGTAAGGCCCACCCCCACAACACATGATATTGTCTGCTTTACCGAAGCTCACGGCTTTAAAACGCGTCATTTGGGGTAAGGATACTGGTAGCTCGCTCAAACTCGGTGCTCTAGTGGTCCAGCCCACACAGCACCTACCCGTCCATGATATTGTCCAACCTAACTGCCATCAGAGTGCACAACGGAGGTTTTGCTTGGCGCACAAGGCCAACGCGTCATGTCTAGCTCGCCCAAACTCGGTGTTCCCGTGGTCCCGCCCATACAGCACCTACCCGTCCATGATATTGTCCAACCCAACTGCCATCAGAGTGCACAACGGAGGTTTTGCTTGGCGCACAAGGCCAACGCATCATGTCTGTTAAGGGAGGAACCCAATATGTAACCACCACAACTCCAGACAACTCTTCCGATGTGGGACAAGTTATGCTACAGTCAACTGCAACAGTAGCTCGCCTAGCACAGTAGCCTGCCAGCCACACAGTAGCCTGCCAGCCACACTTGGGGGCCCGCCCACATATGTGCCTGCCCACGTGTGCCCGCCCACATGAAGCAGTGACCGGGGCATCACATGTAGCGTCAGCGATTCTACTTGTTTTGGGTCTTACAGATCGTATAGAAAGTTGTTCAAGGTAATCTAGCGATTAATTCAGTTTAGCACTTAATTAATTTTTTCTAGAGGATTTGGTCCTAAGTGATTTCTTCCTGAGGTGGTACTCGGGTCTTTATATGGATTTTTTCGAGACGTTACAATTGTATGACTCATGCATCTTCCATTGAGTGTTGTGATTACTGTATGCCCTAGCAACATTAGGGCCTTAGCCTCCACAGGCATATCGTGGATAGCCAGATAGGACACTGGAAATCGGTTACTAGCATCGGGCCGCCATAGATGGCCCTGGTGAAAATCCTTAAACCTCTTGGTACCAGAGGACGCCCCAACGTCTAGACCGAGTGGATATATATGAGCACATGAGGGCCTTATACTAGTAGGTCGCGTCTCCCACTGTGTCGTGGTCGGTTGGGAAGGGGTGTGACCTTACTCGCCTGAGTGAGGGGGCAATATATAGGTTGAGTTTAACCAGTTTGAGGAATGGGTCTGTTATCGAAGAGCCAGGCCTGATATTGGCAGGCGGATAGTGAGATCTCTTTCACTTACCCAGTTGTGCACTCAGATAGGGGCGGCAAGCTGGCTAGAGTGTAATAGACCCCAGTGATGATCCCAAAGATGTACAACACTGATATGTGGACTTATTGAGCAGGAATTGCATAGTTAGCATTTTACTCATTCATTCATTCATTCATTATCCACTCGGGCTAGTGGTGCACAACTATTTGTTACGTGTACCTTCGCAATGACCAAGATTTCAGTTGGGACGCGCGACTAACCTGAGATCAGGAGTTTACCACATTGAGTCTGACTATCCAAATTTAGGTATGGGACTGGTTTGGATAGAAGTCCCTTGTGGTGGACTCCATAACCTACGATACTACGTACTATCATCCCGACTTCACACTCAGCTTGGTCATTTCATTCGTATTGCATATTGCATTGCGTCCTCGTCACATAACATTTGGTTTACTGTGCTTCTGTATTACATAACCTAATTAAGGTTGACGATATTTGTGGACTCGATATCTGATATTTGGCTTACTATGTCTCTGCATTGCATAACTGATCTACATTGCTTCCTCAGTATATGATATCGGTTTATTATATTTTTGCATCACATAGCTTGGGTAAGGCTGATGGTATTTATAGATTTGTCAGTATTTCCGCTTACTCTGATATTGCTTACTTAGCACTTACCTTATGCACACACTTTCACCACCCACTAAGCTTTCTATAAGCTTATGCATGATAGATGCGTGCAGGTGGCATTAGGTTGTAGCAGTGTTGAGCTTGGAGTATGCAGCGGACCTCTAGAGCTTTGATTTTCGATATATATATTTCCCTTTTAGCATTTGTACTCAAATGATTATATTAGTGGATATGTGATGATGTTGTTGCCTTTGTGATGATGTCATGCTTCTTATGAGATAAATGTACGTTGGAAAATCCTCCTTGTAAGATCCCAGGATCGGAATCTAGCGTATGGGCGCTGGGAGCTGAGAATGGGGTACTATAGAGGCTGTCGGCACCGGATTCGGTGATCGGGATTCCTGTGAGTCCGATCTCCGGGTTTGGGGGCATGACACTACATTTATGATTGTTTGACTATGGGCGCACTTCTACTAGACGTGACAAGAATTAGAAGTTTTCATTTCAATTTATTTATAAATTGTGTAGTGATGAATTACTCTCATTGTTTCCCACATTCTCAAATTTTCAGTTTAGCTTGACTCTATTATATGGAAAAGTCTTAGTTTGTGGTGGACAAAAAAAAAATAATTCTACGTATTGAATGAAGTAACACTTTGTGTAACGTCCCAGATTTTTGCCAACTTGGAGTTAGATGTCCTTGAGCAATGGGTCTATCATAACACCTTATTTACTTCTCAGAACTCAATCCCAAAGTCACAAATCCCCTTCTCAACCCATTTCCTTTAAAATCTCACCTTTTACCATCTTATTCTTCAAAATTTTCTAAGTCTTTCATATTAAACTCTAATCCTAAAGTTTAAATGATGAAGAACAATACTTAAACTAAAATTTACTATAAATAGTGAATACATAAATAAAATGGGTTTTTAACCAATAACCTTTTACCACCTTATTCTTCAAATTTTTCTAAGCTCTTTCATATTAAACACTAATCCTAAATTTTAAATGATGAAGAACAATACTTAAACTAAAATTTACTATAAATAGTGAATATATAAATAAAATGGGTTTTTGACCATTAACCTTTTGGAATCTCATGAAATAAATAGGTATTTGGATAGAGCAGCTTCTCCTACCCCAAAATCATATATGACACGTCGCGTAACTCATTCCGGATTGAAAGATATGCCCATTTCAAAAATCTGCACAGCAAGACCACCACCAGGCGGGCGTGATGCCATCACGGTCAGCTCAAGCACACCGCGATGCCATCGCGCTGACCGCGAGGCATCGCCGGTGCACCAAAAATTCGGTGCACCCTCACTACAGTTTTCGACCGATTTCAAAAGTCATATCTCCCTCGTTATAACTCCGATTTAGGTGATTCAAAAGCTAAATTAAAGCTTAATAAGTCTAGTTTCATATAAAAAAATAAGTGAAAAATATAATAAAAATTTTAATATAGTTAAATCTAGGTTGATGTGACAACTGTCTAAAAATTATTAATTCGGATAACTGCTACTTCTAGAATTTTTAGAATTTTTTTACAATATGAAATCAAGTGAAATTTGGTAGAGATAGAGTAGACTTAATGATGAACTACTAGGAAAAATAATTAAAATAATATACTAACTAAAAGTGCCAAAAAGGGGCATAGAACTACCCTAAGACCTTATTATGTTGTAATTAGGGCAGAATTTAGTTAAGTGTTAAACTAAACAATCGATGGATTTAGCTTGAACCACTTTCTATACGAACTACAAGACCCAAAATCATTAAAATCACTAATTCAACATTACTTAAAAACCTGAGAGCAATCTCAAAATCCAGTTGCTCTCAGGAGCACATTAAAACTCTATATCGGACCTGGACCGCGCTTCAAAAGTCCGATTACCGCGAAACAATAAGGTTATGACTACGTTATTGGGCTTGACAACCATCGCGTGAATCGAGCCCAAATAGAATCCAAAACCGTACAACTTGAGCCCCGAGCGAAGTGTGTGAGAAACGTGAATATCTTTAGAAATCGAAATGAAACTTAAGTAAATTAGGTTGTTCACATGCGGGCGAAATTGAAGACTTCAGACCGTTAGATTCTGACCCAAATACACCATGGATCAGGGAAATCTTCCTGCACATATTGGTATACTTATGGCTACTTATGGCCTTGATCGAGTAACGATGACCGTTGATCTGATACGGGTCCTTTACGGCCTATCCGTTTGTCAGATCGCATTATAAACACAGTCCTGGCGTAGATCCATTATCAAAGAACTTGCCCTATGACGTATGTGAGAAATGGACCTTCCCAGGGGTCCCGTTTTGCCCGAAACAGACGCCTTTTGGCTGTAACCCAAGTATACCATGGCCCTAAGGCCATTGACATCAATTCTGGGCATATAAGGGCCTTAACCCACCTCTCTCTCATTCCATACGATTTTCTCAAACCCTAGGTGAGAGAAGAGAGAAAAGAGGAGGAAAGAGTGAGGAGAAGAGAGAGAGAGAGAAATAGGGAGATCGTTGCTAGGATTCACTCCCACGACTCCATACGCCGAATTGCCACCCCACCATCACTATGCCATCGATTCCATCTTCGATTTGGGTAAGAAATCCTAACCCTAATATTGATTTAGGAATCCAAATAGAGTAGTCGACGTAATAGCTAACCTGTTTTGTGATTTTGGTAGCCGTTGTTCTGTAGACGGAAGCGTAGGATTCGAACTGAGTTCGAAACGAGTTTTTCGACTAAAGGTGCAGACTATAAACATTTAGCTTATGGTTTTCAAGGCTTTCAATGTCAGCTAATGATTTATGCCTAACTTGATTGCTGCCATATGATCTTAGTTACTATGTTTTCCATATAATATACATGTATGAACTATGATGGACAAATATGCATTTTATGTGTTTGTTGAAATGTTTGAATGAACTTGAAATCTTGATTTGTGCTTGTCATGATTTCTAATCTAAGATCCATGTATGTTATATGTGTTATAACCAATGTTGTGTAATGAATTGCTATAATGCATGTTGTAACTAATTTAGTTTATGTAATTAGTAAGGTGTAGTTTAAGTGTTTGATAAAATGTTTGAATGAGTGTGAAATCCTGATTTGTGTTTGTCATGATTTCTAATCTAAGATCCATGTATGTTATATGTGTTATAACCGATGTTATGTAATGAATTGCTATAATGCATGTCGTAACTAATTTAGTCTATGTAATTAGTAAGGTGTAGTTTAAGTGTTTGATAAAATGTCTGAATGAGAAGTTATTGATGAATTGCATTTATTAAGAGTATTGAGATGGGATTCTCAATTACCTTACCTACATGAAAATTTTCCTTTATGTAATCTTAATTTCAACTATACAATTTACGGATGAATTGAAATGTTTGGTAGCATGTTCAATATGTTCATAAAATGCTCAAATGAGTGTTGTACTTGGATTGTTTGTTAAATGCCTATATGATTATCACATGTCTCCACATGCTGCATTTGAGTATAATTGGGACTACTACGTAGTCCAGGCAATCGGTAACAATTCCTGTTTGAGTGGCCGAATTAGTCTCGCCACATTTGATGCGTTTGGTGAATCCAAGTCATACGATGATTGTCGACAGTGGTTAGGCCACGTGGAGTGCTTATGTGCTCCATGTCGATTAATTCAGAGTACGCTCGTACCAGTCGAACTTGTCTAATAAACCATTGGCCTATTGTGTGTTTACCATGTATGAACGCTACTGATTGAAACTAAGGTACCACTTACCAATATAAAGCTCGTTCAACCATGGTACCATGATCAACTAAGACTCATGAGCCGGGCATGGTGATATGGGACACCGTGGTCGAGCTATCGACCTACACTGGGGGACGAGCCTCCCCATAGTGACTAGTGAGCAACCCAAAACTCGTGATCCGAATACGGTGGTATAGGACACTGTATTCGAGCTATCTGCCTACCCCGACATAGCCTGGTTACGGTCCCAACGTGGGTTGGGGTGTACTGTCTATTTGGACCCCCTTCAAAAATAGCACTACAGTTAGTAGGGTGTTGGTGGAGTAACCTCGAGTATAATCAATTGAACTTGCCTATCCACTACTTTCATTAGGGGTGATGCCCTACAACTTACCTATCCTATGTGATTAACTAGGATTGACGACCCTAGATAGATCTCCGTTGGGTTAATGATATAAAGGGAGGTACCTTAGCTTCCCGAATCTGCTGTATGAATAAGCTTAATCAAGAACTCGGTTAACACGACCATGCACCTTATTGCATGTGCCTTTGGCGTGGAAGAGCACAGTGGGAGTAGCATGTGCGACCGTGAGATGGTGTTTCTGAGGGAGTGCAGGCGAGGGCATGCATCATTATAGCATATCATTCCTGCATTAACAAGAGTACTTAGGACATGAGTGTTGTATTGCTTTATCATTACTGCTTCACTGAATTGATAACATGTTAAAATTTGCTTTATAGTTCCACTGAATTAGATACTCATTCCCACCTGGAATAGTGTTTTAAAACATCAACCAGACTCTGTTGTGGATACAGGTAATGGCGGAGTCTATGTAGCTGAAATGGACATCATGGACGAGGAGGAGGAATTCTCCTACGTCTAGCTCTTAGGCGAGTCTATGTAGACTTCGAGCTGAATCGACGGGATTACAGGGACATATGGATTAGTTGGACTTATAAATTTTGAAACAATACATGTATATATTCAACCCTGTTACATTATCATACTCTGAAGACAATAACCGCTTACTTATTTCAATACATATATTCCAGTCTTCCGCTTGCTTAATTACATTATCTCTGGAGTATGATATGTTGTTTTAGTATAATCCCACTCATGTCTAATGCACTAATATGGACAACATTAAATCATCATTATCTATGTTGCATAAGTGATGCGTTGGAACTCAGGAGTTGAGCTTTGCTCGACCCCCGATTTTCAGGGCGTTACACATTAAATCCTATCATTCAAATTCATTGTTAATCAATCATAGGACTAAAGTTATTCTTATGATCTATACATCATGGGTAATTTCTAGTAGCATGACATGGACCTTACAAATCTCATTCCAATTTATCTTATGAATTGTATAACGATGAATGTTGATGGGATGTCTTCTTTAAATGATATGTTGAAGGGATTCTTAAATAATTTAAGCGATATAATCCTACTTGAGGTTTATTTGTCATATTGGTGAGCCCTCTTTGAATTTAAAGAAATGATAGAGATCCATGTGGAACTCATGGTTGGATGTTTAACTTTTGCTAATAACCATCAGATTTGATTATGATTTTAATCCGAAGTGTATTCTTGTCAATTTCAAGGAAAGTATATGGAAACCATGGTGCATAACATACATATACGACATGTGAGTTTTTCTGAGTGCTCAATGTAAGCTACATTTTGCTAGGTTTGCTAAGAGTTCTACTACTTAAGTTAAATCCTCAGATTATGTGCATTTGCTCCACTTTGGGCTGCTCACTCTCTACATGATGCTTTTCTTGGTTTTAGAACCTCCTTGGGTGTATCCTGAATATTTTTCTAGGAGATTAGATAACCTTGGGCGCACTCACCTACATGGCCTTTTCCAAGTAGCCAGTCTACTGTGGGCGGCCTTTCCTTTTGACAGCTGGATGTGCATCCCTATATCTGTGTCTTGAGCATACATCCATACATATATGCGTTTGATATAATTGTCTTATGAAATGAATACGTTGGTTTAAACTACATTGAAACGATGTGATATGCATGAATCTATGTGGGAAATTCTCACTGAGTTTTCACTCATCCAATTGTGCGGTTATACAAAATAGACGTAGGTTTGATGATAGATGGAGACCCCTATGACGGGATTCCAGGGATGGCTGAGGAGGAGTTCGGCGAGGAGGACCTTTATGCCGATGCAGTTGAGCCATTAGAGCTCAATTGATATCTTAGGATTTACTTGCTTTCGTATCTCAGACTTTATATCTTTCTTACATTGTGAGGATTGTAATTAAAATCCCCTGCTAAGGGATTTAATTTTGTTGATACATATGAAGATTTAATCTTCCTTGTTAATGCTCTTGACAATTTTGCTTGTGTAGAAGTTTTCTTTATGATATGCCATAAAATTCCCTATATATTGCATGTATGAGGCCTTATTTCATGACATAACCCTCGGGTACTTGTACTCGAGTGATCATCCTCGGGCTACGAGGACCAGGGTGTTACAATAACCCAATATACTCTATAGTTTTCTAGGTTCTTTCACAATCAGAGCTACTATGCATATTCTTCAAATATTGACATGAAAAAAGGGATATTGGACCCGCACAATCCCTCCGTCACTTTGACAGATACAAAACACACTGAAATGATGCCAAACTTACCATTAGATTACTTCTCTCTCATGTCATTATGTTGATTCATTGTACTTTATTTCAAAATCAAGGGAACCAAGAGGATGTAATTGAAACTCAAAATCAATAAAATCCATGATGATGAATGTTCTTCCACATTTCCATTGTTATTATTAAACAAGATATCTCAACCAAAACACATTCGTTTCTTGTTGAAACAAAATGACAACAATATTGGGGATAATAACTCATTTAAGATTAATTTAGAAATTGTTTGGAGAACAATTATCATCAATCGGTGCCGTAATGGTGCCAAAATGGCGACTCTTAATGGGAACATCATCCTCTTCTTCATCTCTAAAACAAAGTACAATTTGATTTAATCAAAGTAATTAATGCTCTATTTTGAACAACAGGTATTCTGTCCTTACACAACAACAATGGCTTTTCTCTCAACTGACGTAGTTGTTTACTTCACACCCAATGGATTCGTTATGGATTACATTGACAATACGCGATCACTATTACAAAAAGTACCAGAGAAGGTTAAGTCAATTACGATCAAGGATAGGCAATGTCAGGTGATATTTGGAATGGTCTTTGCTTCATCGACAGTACAACAAGACTATGAAGGATGGAAAGCAGTGACATCTAAAAGTCGAAGGGTTCGATCTCCTCCCATAAGAAGTATCATCCTGCCAAGTACAGTTAGAGGGTCGATTATGTGAAATGTCATGAGACGAAGCCTTGCCTCAGTCACGCAATCATTTCATTCGAGGACTGCAAAAGCCCGTCACTCCAGAAGGTCTTCTAATATCACCAACTACAACCACAAAGACATCTTTCGCAAAATCATTATGAATTCAGAAGAAAAAAGGAAAAGAAATCGCGATAAGTGAATATTTGCTTACATCATCCCCTGCAAAGGATTTAAATCAAGCTCATGCATTAAGAATACTGTGATTTGAGTCAGCTAGTCCTTCGATGTGACAATACGCTAGTCTTGAATCAAGCAACAGTTCAACTTCATCAACATCTCTAATGATGCAGTGCTCATTTCCTCCTTCGATATCAAATCGATCGAAGAATAAAGTAACGAAAACCTTGTCAACATATATTAATAAGCTTAATTAGCTTTCACTAGATGAGCACATGGCTAAAGAAGTTCCTAAGCTTCCAACAATAATTGCCGTAAACAATGTTGAACCACAAGCAGAAGGGTTACAACCATGAGCAGTTAAGTTTTAGGGACATATGCCGGCTATTGCTGAAATTATAACACAGGAGGAAATTCGATGGATGGTCGCCGAAACTATCCATCTAGAGAAGGAATGAGACCATAATAAAAATTTTTGATACGAGACACCATATCCCCCTAAAATAGAAGAAATACCATTTCTCGCTGATTTCAAACACCCAGAATTTCAGAAGTTTAATGGAGATGGGTCACTAGAAAAACATATGGTGCACTTTATAAAAATGATGAAAAATTTCTCTAGAGTTCCTTAATATTGTTTGCGATTATTCGGGTCTTCTTTGACAAGGAAAGCTTTCAGATGGTATTCAACTTTAAACCCAGAATCTATTCATACTTGGGAACAGATGTAGAGTATCTTTATGACAAACTTCTTCTCTTCTGACAGAGAAGTCAGTTTAACTAAATTAGTCTCTGCTCGCGAACGAGAAGATGAATCAGTTGACAAATTCATCAATCGATGGAAAGACTTGGGGGCATCGTGTCAATATCTTCCAAGAGAATCGGATCAGGTCAAGTTATATTTGGAAGGTATAAGACTAGAAGTAACATGTAACCTGATTAGCGTAGATTTGAAGACCTTTCATGATCTTGCTACCAAGACTCATATTCTTGAAAAAATGGTTGAAAAAGTGTCTGCTTTTTACATAAAGTTACTATACTGGAATCTTCATGAAACATCAGCTAATACCGCTAACAAAGAAGAAAAAAAAGAAGATTATCAGAATAAAGAAATAAATAACGGTGAAGAAATTAGAAAGGTCATATGATTGGGATGATATATGAAAAATGCAGACAATATAAAACCCGCAAGAAATGGGCATTCGGAAAAGAAGATATACTTCCTATGATGAATCAACTATTGGCTAAAGGGAAAATTAAGATACCTCAGTCAAAGTACCATAAAGAAACAAAGAAGAGGAGAGGAAAAGGATATTGTCATTATCATCGTATGTTTGGGCATCAAACTGAAGATTGTTATGTTATTAAAGATATATTTCAAAGGATGATCGACAATGGTGAGGTTGTCATGGAAGAATATGATAGAAAGAGAAGATGGCGAGTTAATATAACTTTCATTTGAAGCATGACATCTGTAACCTCCCGAATTTTTGAAGCCAGAGTTTGTACTCATGCCAGAGAAAATTGGGTGTTAATAATGTATGAATTGGATGCTTTATAAATCGCACCATATTTTTTTCATTTAGGTCACATCCAGATACATTCATGAAGGTAATATTCACCAGAATGAAATCGACTGTATCGATTATTTCATCAGAGTAAAAGAATAATCAAATGCCCACTCAATGGGAGCTTATTACAATATTAGAGTTCGCAGTGGAAGTATAAATTCAAATCATAAACTATCTTCTTGTTCTTTCAGTATAATCTTTCATAGGGAGATGGTTCTCTAGGACTTCAATCTATACATCACTTGCATAATTTGTACGGTTGGAGAGGGTTAACGCTCTACTCATAGTGATGATTATCCTTTAAGATTAACAATAATTCAAGAGATTCATAAAAGTAATGTAAGGGTTCTGATACGTCGCGTACTCCACTAATACATGAGATATTAGTATGCGCAAACAACCTACATGAAATGCATGCCTAGCAAAGTGTGTACTGCTCATCATATGCAATGATCATCACAATGTGGAGTATAATTCATAGGAAATCTGACTCGACCCGCATCCCATAACTATGGATATTCGCCGGCATGGACAACACTAACATGGATTTATGTGAACATATCAAGGCAACACAACACGTGATTGGGGGATTTACATAACACGATGTGTTCATGGAGTGTCTATTTACGACATCCAATCCCGAGACGTTGATGTAACATGTATAACGATTTACATACATCGATTGTGCACAACGCTAACCAACCCATGGAATTACGTGCCGACCAAGAGGGTCACTACCCGTAACGCATTACGTCCATGATAAATATTGAGTCACTAGTTGTGTTACCTTCAACACATCAATTGCATTGATAGAGAACGTGATCTGTATTATGGAGGTTCTGGAATATCAAGACACATGCCCAAGCCGTAAAGATAGATAGCATAAGGCCAATGTAATAAAGAGAAGAGTGACAATGGTCAACTCAAAAGTGGCAATGACCAACATAACAAATAGGAGAGTGACAATGGTCAACTCAATAAGAGAAGAGTAGCAATGGCTAACTCAACAAATAGAAGAGCGGCAATGGCCAACTCAATAATAAGGAGTGTGGCAGTGGCCAACTCAAATAAAGAGACGAGTGGCAGGGCCAACTTAATAAATTTAATAAGGCAAGGGCAAGGCTTATATCCATGGCCCCACATAAATTTAGAAAGATCACTTGTAATTAACATCATGCCATAATCCCAAAAGGCCAATAATTGTTGATGACAAATTAAACAAAAACAGAGGAAAAATCATAGTAACACGAGAATAGGTAAAAGGTATATAAAAGGTGAGATAAAATGCATCAACTCAATTGATAAAAACTTCACATTATACAAAGACAAATTAAATTCTACCAACTCAAATTAATAGAAGCTTAAAGGATAAAACTCTCACCTCTAATTTTATTCCTTTCTTGAACATAGATGGGCATAGGTTTTTTAATCTAGTATTAAAGATTTCTAGGCGTAGGAGAGGGTGGACGACTCACTCGAACAGGGCCGGCTGCCAACGACCCCTTTCTCTCTCTCCCTCTCTCTCTCTTTTACTCTTACTTTTTTTTTAAGACTCAGACCAAGATCTTCCTGATTTTCTTCCTTGTGAAACAGATAGAGCTATTTATAGCCAGTCCAAATGCATAATCCCCTTATATAGGATTTCCTTACATAAACAGGAGATTTCTCTATGCAGCCGGCTTCTGGACTTTTCTTACGGAAGCATGGCTGCATAGGGCGTGATGGTGGGCTCTATTTCTACGCAACATAACGAGGTTGGCCCTAGTTTCTCTCTGATTCCTTCTATCTTATCTGTCTGCTGGATCATGATGGCCCATCAGCGATATGTGTTCGGAATGCTGATTGGACAGCCCAACCAGATGGTGTCGATCTTGATTGTGGATCAACCTGAACGCCTTTCACCATGTTTGGACGCCTACAAGTGGATCGGATTGGCTGTTCGACTTTCCCTGGCCATCCAATTTGTGGTGATGATTAGGTTCATGGGTCCATTGCTTGGAGGTTTCTTTCCGTAAGAAGGTGAGAACTGGCGATTTTGGCGTGTGACATATTTCCTGGTCTAGCTGGACTTTTAAGCTCGAATTGGAATACTCCATAGGAGGTTTTGGATGGTTGGGATAGGGTAGAGGGGGTTGCATAAGAGATCCTAAGTGCAAGGAAGTCTCGTGGTCTAGCCTTCTTCAGACGCTATTACAGCAATAAGAGAGAGATGTCGACCTTAGTTCGAATGGTTGGAGTTGGTGGGGCTCACTTTTGGCAGTCCTTTAACAGATCCACACCGTTCATCTGCTTCATAAGGTCATGTTAGGCCAGGGTCCAAAATATGGGGTGGATCCGTTGATCAGGTGGCCCATACGCGGAGTAGGGGATAGGTGAAAACTAATCATTGCACCCACTCCGTCATTCGTTGTTTACGGCGTGCGGACGAATGCTTCCTCAAAATGGTTTGTTCACAATAGGTGAGGTCCATTTTTGATGACCTTCCGAAAAATTCGCTCCCTTCACCACCTTTGTCATAGTGTTAGCCCAAGGGTCAAAGTGTGAAGTAGATCTGAGTCCTAGGTGGGCCACACCTTCAAGAACTGTGTGAATTACTCACACCGTTAAAACCTCGTGCACGTCTCTGTGACAATTTGCAATTTCTGTGTGGAGTCCACTATACTATTCATAGTTGCACGATCCGCTCTGTTCATTACGTTGAACATGCCCTATTATGATAAGGGTTCGAAAATGGGACAAATCTGTTGATCGGGTGGGTCACACTGTTCAATCGAGCATCTAAGTTGCATGTAATGACATTGAGTATTTACAATCTTGCCATCCATTTCTCAACTAGCTTCCGACGTCCATTATGTCGAAATGCACCGTCCGAATGTCTTGAAATTTGATAAGCATTCATCATTTTTCGTGCTCTTTCCATCGGTCCAGTTTGGGTCCCGATCTCCCCAGGATATCCAAGATGCTCTTTTAAATGGCTAACATCCCCCGTAATGCAAAATAATGTTTGTACACCTCTAATTGACGAGTCACTAGGTGGCTTGGGTATATACCCTGAGATCTTCATGATGATTGGTTTACCACAATATTTGTGCAGCTCGTTTAGCAGATCCAACCATGATGGGTGATCAGATGGCTTGTTAAAAATAAGGGAACTTGATGGTTACATCGTAGCTGAAAATGCATGTACTCAGCTTGTATGGATGAATAGAATGTTGAGCGATTACGGAATTGTACAGAATACAATGGTTTTGTATTGTGATAATTCCAGTGCAATAAATATATCTAAAAACCCAATCCAACATTCACGAACCAAGCACATTGACATTAGATATCACTACATTCATGAATTAGTGGAAGAAAAGACAATTTCATTGGAAAACATTCCGATCGAGACTCAACTTGCTGACATTTTCACTAAACTACTTGACCAAAGCAGGTTTCATAAATTAAATTTGATCTTGGTATGTGCAATTTGAATTGA
Organism: Magnolia officinalis; assembly: GCA_021015155.1. NCBI lineage: Eukaryota > Viridiplantae > Streptophyta > Magnoliopsida > Magnoliales > Magnoliaceae > Magnolia > Magnolia officinalis. The sequence goes on along the minus strand of JAJHSJ010000426.1, from coordinate 20,910 downwards.
TTATTCATGCTTATATGTATCATAGTGTATATATTTGTTAAATTATAATTTTAAATTTTAAAATTATGTAGAAAATGCATATTTTTAACTGTGCACGACCAGTCAAGGACGTACTCGACCAGTCGTAGCATGACCGGTCGAGGACGTACTCGACCAGTCGTGTAGCACGTTGGTACTTTAATTTGGGGAAAAAATCCTTTTCTTCCTCATTTACTTTTCCTCTCCAACGAGTCTAAGCTCGACCAGTCGTACCCGACTTCTTGATTCCTTAAGGTTAGTATGTTATTTCAGTTTTTCTTGCTGATTCAAGTGCATATCACTTAATTTTCTTACTTGGGATGATTTATTTCATACTTCCTTGAAGATTTTGGGGTTTTCTTCTCAAAAATCTAATTTTGAGAAAACCCACTCTACATCTTCTACAACCTCTTGATTTCTTATATTCCTAGTTACAAATGGATGCTAGAGGCAAAAAGAAAAGTTCTCGTGGTCCTTCGACATCCAGATCAACACCTCTAACAGCGCGCCACCTTCGGTCACCTGAAGATGATCCCTCCTATGTGCGGGATTTACGATTGCACAATGTTATTGTTGAGCGACCTGTGTATATTGATCATATTGCTCCATTTGAACTCCTTCCTCTTCTCCAATCTGTAGGATGGGCTAACATTCTACATTGGGGTGGGCCGGCATACCAGTCTATTGCGTAGGCTATGTTTGCATGTATTTCTGAATTTTGAACTGAGAATTTAACATTTTCAATAGCAACTAGAGAAGGTCCATTTGAAATAGACCGTCATTTGATTTCTACTCTAATGGACGTACCTGTTAATGACGAGGGTATTCCTATTCACACTCTAGTTGACAAACCATCGGAATCAGAAAAATGTGTGCTAACTAGAGCATTATGTAACATAGATGCTCAATGGACTCAAAAGGGGAATGCGCTTGCTTCAAAGTACTTGTTACGCAGATACAGGGTTCTTCACAGAATCTTTATTTCAAATCTGTATCCACGTTCTGGTAACAAAACCGAACTCACCTCTTGCATGGTTTGGATTTTCCATTCCATCATCTCTGGTACTAAAGTTTGTCTTCCTTTTCTAATCTGTCATTTTATCATTCAATTCCGTCTCCATCCTTGACACAGTGATATCTCTTTTGCATATCTAATGACTGTGTTAGCCATTCATATGTTAGTAGTTATGCCTGTTAGAGAGGCTCCTATTCATCACCTTATTTTCAACTATTCAAATATAAACAAGATGAAATTGGGATTGGCTCCTGGGCAAGTGAATATGGGTGGTGGTGGTACTGAAGAAGTGAATGAAGAAGAAGGTGGCGATTTACCTCCAGATGATATAAACATGGATGATATCTTTAATGAGATTGAATCAGATTCTGAGGCTGACCCTGACTATCAGCCTTTTGATTTTAATGAGAGGTTGCATTCTCTTGAGGAACAGGTGGCTCAGATTCGTGTAACCCAAGATTCTCAATTTGTTTATATGTGCAAGTATTTGAGGCGTGTTAACAAGGGTTTACACCAAATTGATCCATCTATTCCTGTTCCCTCTTCTAGATCTGATTAAGTGTTTTCTTATATGGCCTGTAATAACTGTTTTCTTTCAAGTTGTAGGACTGACTTTGGATGAACTTGGTTTATGTTGGTTACTTATATGAACTTGGTTTATGATGATTTATGTTGGATGAACACTATTTGCTTTTATCTTTCATATCTTGACTAGTTTGCTCCCTTATGCCTCTTTTGTTACGTTTCCTATTTCGTATCTTAATTGCTTCCTTTGTCTAATTGTGACAAAAAGGGGGAGAATATTTTGTTATGCTAACATGGATGTTGATATGGATATGAATTGTGCTACTCAGGGGGAGTAAGTAATGTTCTGGTTATTATAACTGGTGCATGATATGGATATGGATGTAATGTTTTTCTTATTTTTAATAACTGTTGCATGATTCTTTATTGAGCATGTAATGCTACTCTTATTTTTAATGAAGTGTGTTTTGTCGCAAATTTGACAAAGGGGGAGATTGTAAGTGCTATGGTAATTTGCTCCTTTGATTGTCAAATTTTTTTGTGTCAAAACCACAGTCTGTGTCTTATGTAGCACATTGATATATATGTTCAAGGCAATGCATCACAGTACAAGGACAATGCTTCAAGCCAAGAACAAAGATCTACTTCAAGAAATGCAAGATCAAGTATATTGTTCACTCTTTTAAGCTTAACAGTTCAATGTTTTAAAGCGTCATTGAAAGACAAGTCAACTGTTCATACTCAAGACTCAAGGTGAAGTACAACTCAAGTACTACAAATTCAAGCTTCAAAAGATCTCAATGTCAAGCTCCATTATGTGTCGAGATCTTAAGTTTCATGAACTTCAAAGACCGTCTATCATTTGAAGAAAAGAAGGTTCAATGTTCATACATCATGTCTAAGGTTTGGAAGACCTTAGATTGACCTTGGGGTAGGTCATTTTGAATACATAATTCAAATTGAATTACTTTATAAGTGTTTGGTCTGTTCTTCGACTAGTCCTGGACTCTGTTCGACTAGTCCTAGCACTGGCTCGACCAGTCCAAGAAATTCCACGACCAGTCCTAAGTTGTTGCAAAATTTTGGAATTTTTTGGTTAAGCTACGACCAGTCCTGGAGATTACTCGACCGGTCGTGTGAACAGTGCATGACTCGTTCACGACTAGTCCTGCAGCCATGACTCAAAGTCCAGCAACTGATTCAGCCTTCTCACGACCAGTCGTGGACATGTCATGACCAGTCGTGGAGACCATAGGACCGGTTGTGCAAGGCCTACGACTAGTCGTGGAACGGTTTTATCCGATCACGCTTAAAATTTTAAAATATTGTTGGTCTACGACCAGTCGTAGTGTCCTCGCAACCAGTCGTTGACGCGATTTCTTCATATATAAATAGAGCACGATTTTCAGAGTTTGATATCCAATTCAAGTATAATCAAGTCATCACTCTGAGAGATAAGTTAGTATTCTTTTTAAGTTATATTGTGCTCATTTAATATTCTCTTTTAATAGCTTTTTATATTTGATTTTGTATTCTGCATTCCAATCTGATTTGAAAGAGGGATTGAAGTATTCCTACTTCTTGGAATCAAAATCAAATAAGAGCTAGCCTAACTTGATTTAATTTAAAATCAATTTAGAATCTAGAACCATTTCATAAGTAAGTATTGGATATTGAACTTCTATTCGAACTTCTACTCTGATTTGGTTCTTCCGGGTTGCAACAAAAGGAGAAATCCAGGTATTTTACATTTGTGTAAATTTTCTGTTTTTGGTTTCTTTTGAGATTGAGCCAGAAAAATCTCATTCTTTTGATTATCTGAGGAGACCAGAAAACTCAGAGTGTGGGGTTTTTGAATTGTGTAAGCCCACTTGAAAGACACAATTGTGAGGGTTTTAGGTGAACCTAGAAAAACCTATTTCCATAGTGAACGCTGAGATCCACTGTGTGAGGATATTAGGAGTGGAGTAGTTGTGTGGTTGTGGTTTAATAGTTGGTGTACACACAGGCAAACCACTATAATTCTGTGTTATGTGGATGTGTGGTTTATTTTTTATATCTTTTATCATTCAATATTGTGGGATGTATGTGTGGATGTGAATGTTGTAATCTTTTACATTTCAAACATTGTGGGGAATGTTGTAATAACTTATATTTCCTTTCTAGCTATTTCCTTTTTATTCCTCTTCAGTTTGAGTTTTTTATACACAAACCGTTCTAGTAAGGTTGTCCTGCCATAAACCCTTGGTTTTTATGGTGAAAGGTTGTCCTTAGAATGACATTTGTATCAACCTCTCAACATTACAATTTTGAGGTTGTTTTACATTTCCGTATTGTGGATTGTTTATAGTGTTATCTTTCCTTTAATTGTTTAAATTCCATTGTTATCATTTTAATTTGGCATAGTCCTATTCACCCCCCCCACCTTCAGGACATATAGCTTGGCCTTTTCACACATGCATGCAACGGTCATGCATAAGCTTATAGAAAGCTTAGAGGGTGGTGAAAGTGTATGCGCAAGGTAGAAATGTAAGTATACAATATCAGAGTAATGCGGAAATGCTGGTAAGTCCATGAATGCCATCAGTCGTACCAAGGCTATGCGATGCAAGGCATGAATGCTATCGGCTATACCAAGGTCATGCGATGCAAGGCCTATAGGGCCAATGTCATATGCGAGGTGCAACACAAGCATACCGAATCTCATTTGAATCCTCATATCAATAAAGTTTATCTTTGGAATATATATCACCGAGGTCTAGTACACTATACATCAAATCGCTGCCCACTAGACGCACAACCATGCAAGTGGAAGAGACCTCACTATCCGGCTACCAATATCGGCCCAACACGTCGATAGCAGACCCATTTATAAGCTGGTCAAACTTAGCCTAGTTATGCCGCCTACCCTCGGGAGAATAAAGCCACACCCCCTTTCAACTGACCACGACATAGTGGGAGACGCAGCCTAGTAGTATACGGCCCTCGTGTGCTCATGTATCCACTCGGTCTCGATGTTGGAGCTATCCTTTGGTACCATCGGGTTTAAGGATTTTCACCCTGGGATATCTATGACACTCCGATGCTAGTAACAGTATTTTCGGTGTCCAATCCTGACATCCACAATATGCATGTGGAGGCTATGGCCATGATGTCGCTATGGCGTACAGAAATCATATTACACAAATGCGAGATGCATGAATCATACTATCCGGTCATGCAGCAACTTTGCGCGTACCGCGCGCTCAGGTGGGCAACTTCTCCTATTAGGGAGTCCCATAATAATCCGTCCAATGACATGTGCAATGATCAATCACTCCTCATATCAAGCATACATATGATGCGAATGGACATGGATCATGAAGCTATACTAAGCATGTTATATGATGATGATGTACTCTCCTCATATCAACGATGGGCCTAGATGGCCTATTCATATCAAGAATGGGCCTAATGATCATGGGGGCCCAACAGTTTAGGTTAGCTCACTAAGGGGATGTGATAATGGGCCTAACAATGTGTAACACCCCGAATTTTTCCCAACCTGGAGTTAGACGTCCTTAGGCGATGGGTCGATCCTAACACCTGATTAACTTCTCAAACACTCAATTCAAAAGTCTCAAATCCCTTTTCAAACCATTTTCTTCAAAATCTCACATTTCCTTCAAAATCACACCTTTCACCACCTTATTCTTCAAACTTTTCCAAGAACTTTCATATTAGACACTAATCTTAATGTTTAGGTGATGAAGAACAGTACTTAAACTAAAAATTACTCTGAATAGTAAATAAATAAATAAAATGAGTTTTTAACCATTAACCGTTTTGGAATCTCATGAAATAAGTAGGCTACATGGATAAATCAGCTTCTCCTACCCCAAAAATATATATTGCACGTCGAATAACTCATTCCGGTTTGTAAAATACACCTATTTCGAATATCAGATGGCAAAATCACCCTAAACAGGATAGCGAGTGGCGAGGGGCTCGCCGGGTTGGAGAGGCCTCGCTAAAATGCAGGCCTGGAAGGGCCGCAGCGGGCCAATGGTCCGTTTTCGACAAAAAATTCTGTGATTTTTATCCTACTTTGAAAATTTATATCTCCTTTGTTATAACTCCGATTTAGGTGATTCAAAAGGTAGATTGAAGCTTGATAAGCCTAGTTTCATATAAAAATAAGATAAAAATATAATAAAATAGTTAAATATAGGTCATGGTGACAACTATCCGGAAGTCATTAGTTTGGGCAGTTGCTGCTTCTGCAATTTTTAAAATTTTTCTACAATACGAAACCTAATGAAATTTGGTGGAGATGAAGTAGACTTGATAATGAACTACTAGAAAAAATAATTAAAATAACAGACCAACTAGAAATGCTAGAAAGAGGCGTAGAACTTCCCAGGACCATATTCTGTCATAATTAGGGCAGAATTTGGTTAAGTACTGAACTAAACAATCAGTAGAATTCGCTTGATCCACTTTAAATATGATCTGAAAGACCCAAAACTTGTAGAATCATTGATGCTAGGTTACCCTAAAATCTAGGATCAATCTCATTACCCAGCTGCTCTCTGGAGCATCACGAAACTCCGTATCAGATCTGGACCGCATATCAAAAGTCTGAATAATACGAAGTTATAGAATTAGGACCGCCTTACTGGGCTTGACAACCATCTCAGAAACCAAATCCAGATAGTGTCCCGGGGCTATTCGCCTGAGCTCGGAGCGAAGAGTGTGAGAAAACGTGGTTTTCTTTAGAAATGAAATCTAATTTAAGTAATCTAAGACTTGTCGCTTGCAGGCTTGATATAAGCAATCAGAATCTGACCCAAATACACCCTCGAATCAGGGAAAATTTCATACACAGGTCAGTGTACTTGTGGCCCTGATCAAGTTCCGGTGACCGTTGAATTGAAACTGGTCCGCCACATGCGATCTGGGAACCCGATTGGAATGAAAACATAACTTGACCTAGATCCATGGTCAGGGAGCTTAAGTCCGACCTTTGACTCAAGGGGGGCTCCGGAAGTGCTCCGTTGAGATGGAACTGTCCGTATTTGGACATAACCTAAGTATATCATGACCTGAGTCTAATTTGGTGAGTTTTTATCCAATATAAGGACCTTAAGCCCTCACTCTCTCATTCCATACGAATTTGGGAAAAGCCCTAGGAGAGAGAAGAGAGAGAGAGAGAGAGAGAGAGAGAGAGAGAGAGAGAGAGTGAAGTGGGGATTCTTCCTGTGATTCAATCCCATCATCCTACGTGCTTAATCGCCGCATCCGTATCGTTCCTACAACGATTCTGATTCCATTTTCGGGTAAGAAATCCTAACCCTAACCTGTTTTGGAGATTCAACTAGAATAGAAGGTGAAATAACTAACCTATTCCCTGTTATAAGTTGCCGTTGTGCCGTAGACAAAGGGGTTATGTTCAAACTGATTTCGTTTCGCGTCTACCGACAAAAGGTGCGGACTTTAAACGTATAGGTTATGGTTTTCAAAACTTTCAATGTCAGATAATGATAGATTCATGAGCTGGATGCTATTGCACATGTACAAAGTGTTGTCCGTTTCGTTTCTCAGATATACGTTAACTATGTTGAATATACTGTATTCCTCGTATTTGTAGAAAATGCCGTATACATATGAAATATAGATTTTTGCTTGCCATGATTAATTGTTGTCTAGGTTTGATAAATACATGTGTATCAACTTCTGGATGAACGGATTAGCCTAACACCTGTTATATTAACATACGTCGTGTATGTACTAGTTGTAGCCTAAGTGTTTGCAGAAATGTTCGAATGAATATGGAACTATGATTTATGCTTGCCATGACTATTGGTCGTGAATGCATGATCGTGGTTCATGTGGCATTCCTTTGTGAAAGGATTCGCTACGACTTATGTTTTAATTAGCATATTATAGGTATGTTGGAGTGTGTAGTCTAAGTGTTTGTGAAAATGCTTATATAGGTATGTACTTAATCTAGTAGTGCCTTGAGTAGGTGTTGAGATAGGATTCTCAACTACCTTAGTGATGTGTATGATTTCCTTCATGTAAGTTGTTTACTTTAATCACTTACTGGTTTATGAAATGTATGTGTTTAGATTTCCTGTTTGCATTGTGTTTCATAACATGCTTGTTAATATGTTTGAATTACTTGTTTATTTAATTCTGCTCTGACTACTTCACATGTTTAAGTTGTATTCCATAAAAGCCATGAAGGGTGATGGGGGAGTGGTGTAACGATTGCGTGCAACAGCCCTGGCAGCCCTAAGCGGACGATATCGGACTTTTGATTGTATGATTTGGAATCTTGATTCATTACTGCTTTAACTGTCTTCCAGGATATTTTGTTGCAATTAAATGTGATTGGGGCTATTGTATAGTCCAGAAAATCAGTAACGGGATTGAATACATGGCTGAGATTCCTTCGCCACGTGAGATGTGTTCGACGAACCCGAGTCGTACTTCGGTTTGCGATAGTGGTTGGCCACGCGAAGTTCTTATGCACTTCATGTCGTTCAGCTGGTTGTGCGCTCGTGCTAGTCGAGCTCGTCAAGTAACCCGATCTGTCTAATGTATGTTCACCATGTTTGGACAACCTAAGGTACCAAACTTACCAGTGCAACCCCGTTAACCTTGGTACCTCGATCCGCTAAGACTCATGAGCCGGACATGGTGGTATGAGAAACTGTGGTCGAGCTGTCGGCCTACGCTGGGACGATGTGCCTCCCCGTAGTGACCAGTGAGCAACCCAGACTCTTGAACCGAATACGGTGGTATGAGACACTGTATTCGAGCTGTCGGCCTACATGTTTTGATGGGTGATGGGGGAGTGGTGTAACGAGTGCGTGTAACAGCCCTAACAGCCCTAACCGTGCCCGGTGTAGTCACCTCGATCATACTCTAAATTTACGGTTAGGCGACGAGTCTTCCCGTAGTAAACAGAGTATAAACTAGGCCTGTATTGATAAGGTGTGATGGGGGAGTGGTGCAACGAGTGCGTGTAACAGCCCTTGCAGCCCTTTACACCGACCTAGAATCGTATCATCGTATGAGATTATCTAGGAGTGACGACCCTAGACAGGATCCTTGTTTGGGAATGATATAAGGGAGGTACCTTAGTTTCCCAAATCCTGCTAATAACAACTCGGTAATCATGTTCATATCGCACTGCATGTGCCTGGAAGATGTGGAGCACTGAGGGATGAAAGCATGCCGCGGACCTAAGATGGTGTCGCACGAGGGAGTATGTTGGTGAGGGCATGCATCATTATTGCATCTCATCCTTGCATTAATTACAGTACTTAAGAATGTTTGATTGTATTGCTTTATCATTACTGCTTGACTGAATTGAAAACATGTTAACCTATGCTTTACTGTTCCACTGAGTTGATTACTCACTCCCACGTTACGGGACGGTGTTGTACACACCAACCAGGCTTGTTTGAGTTTCAGATGATGGCGATGCTTATGAGGCGGAGCCGGACCTTTGCGATGACGATGATGCTTGCTCGTATATGCTGTATTTTGGTGGCTTCATGTGAGCCGTGTCTTGATCAACGGGGTTACAGGGATATTGACTAGATGACCATACACAACTTAGTATATTTTGGAATTGTACTTGTAATTAATTAATCTAGTAACATTATCACACTCTGGAGACTTACCATAGTTTATATATTTTATACATCTATCACAGTCTTCCGCTTGCAATTTAACTCTCTGGAGTATGATATGTTGTTTTGGTATAATCCCATTCATGTTTCAATTCTCTCATCATAATCATCATTATCTGTGTTGCATAAGTGATGCGTTGGAACTCGGGAGCTGAGCTTTGCTCGACCCCCGATTTTCAGGGCGTTACACAATGAGCCCTAGGGAGAGTTACAATGTGGACATTTAACTATCATTGCTCTTACAATGTGGACATCAAACCATCATTGCTCACAAGGCATGGCCCATTTAGAACCAACCAGGAAGATGGATGGGCATCATAAACATCATTACATACATCATGATGGAATTATACATCACAATGAGCCTCATACAAGGGCCTCACATGCATCGCATTAGGCCTCATACAAGGGTCTCATATACATCACATTGGGCCTCACTCATGGGCCTCAAATACATCACAATGGGTCATGTCCCATGGGCCTCGAATACATCACAATTGGCCATATCAAATACATCGCAATGGGCCTCATACTTGGGCCTCAAATACATCGCAATGAGCCTCATACCTGGGCCTCAAATACATCACAATGAGCCTCATACCTGGGCCTCAAATACATCACAATAGGCCGCATCATGTTGGCCTCGAATACATCACAATGGGCCATATCCTGGGCCTCAAATATATCTCATTAGGCCACATCCCATGGGCCACATAGGGCGGCTTATGGCCCAAAAAAAGGATGAACAACATGTATATAACACATATATCATGGTGGGCCCCGTCCCAGCTCGACGGCGCATATAAAATACATACATTATGTAAGTGTTATGATCTCATGCTCCTTTGGTTGTCAAATTTTGTGTGCCAAAACGTCTATCTGTGTCCTGTACTTGTATGATCATTTATTGGAATTCAAGACACCTCAAGAAGCTACATGTTGAAGCCTCAAGAAGCTACATGTTGAAGCCTCAAGAAGCTACAATGTTGAAGTTCAAATCTAAAGAAACAACGCATGAAGTAGTTCTATGTTGTTCAAGATCTCAAGCATGATATGTTTCAAGATCTCAAGCATGATATGGTTCAAGATCTCAAGCCTGATATGATTCAAATTATCTACGTTCGTTGAATGGTTGAAGTTCAATGTCCATACGACATGGTTCAGGTTTGAATGACCTTAGGTTGACCCTTTAAGTAGGTCACTTTGGATACATTAATCAAATATTTATTTTACACAAGTTTGGTCTATTCTACGACCAGTCCTAGCTCTTGTTCGACCAGTCCTAGCATTGGTTCGACTAGTCTAAGAAATTCCACGACCAGTCCTAAGTAGTTGAAGATTTTTTCGGAATTTTTGGTACGCCCACGACCAGTCCTGGAGATCCTTCGACCGGTCGTAGGAATGGCTTCGACTCGTCTTCGACCAGTCGTGGATCTACGACTTAAAGTCCAGCAACGAAATCACTGGTCCTACGACCAGTCGTAGGGATCTACGACCAGTCGTAGGTGACCCACGACCAGTCGTAGAGTACTCACGACCAGTCGTGGAACGGCTTTCAAAGATCGCGCTTATTTTTTCAAAAATCTGTTAGAGCTACGACCAGTCGTAGGTTTCTAAGACCAGTCGTAGGAGCGATTTTTGCTTCTATAAATTGAACACGAAATTCAGAGTTTTCATAACTTCAACTCCATTCGATTCAAGAATTTTCAAGTGATCACTCTGAGATAAGTCTGTGTTTATTTTAAGCTAGATTGTGCTTATTTAATATTCTTTTTTGCTAGCTTATTTAATTTGATTTTGTTTCTACATTCCAATCTTATTTGAAAAGAGGAATTATCTTATTCCTTCTTCTTGGAATCAAAATCAAATATAGCTACGCCCAACGAGTTAAATCTAAAATCAATTAGAATTTAGAACCTTATGAATGTGAGTATTGGAAATTGAACTTTGACATTCAAATCATCTACTCCGATTGGTTCTACCGGGCTGCTACGAAAAAGGAGAAATCCAGGTATTTTACAATTCTGTAAAATTCATTTACTTTTGGTTTTGTTTGAGGTTAAGCCAGAAAAATCTCATTGTACTGGTTTTGTTTGAGGTTGAGCCAGAAAAATCTCATTGTATTGGTTGTCTGAGGAAAACCAGAAAACTCAGAAAAGAGGGGTTTTTGAATTGTGTAAGCCTAAGTGAAAAAGACACAATTGTAAATTTTTTTGGTGAACCTGTGAAAACCTATTTGTTAGTGAACGCTAATATCCCCTGTGTGAGGATATTAGGAGTGGAGTAGCTTTTTGTGTGGCTGTTGGAAAACAGTTGGTGTACACACAAGCGAACCACTATAACTCTTTGACTTGTGGTTTGAATGCTTGCTTAATTTTCATATCTTTTATCATTCGATCTTGTGGAATGTACAAGTGGATGTGAATGTTGTAATTATTTACATTTCAAGCAAGTGTGGGGATTGTTGTAATAATTTAGATCTTACTTCTGCATTTAATTACAATTCCTTGCTATTTCATTTACTCATATTAATATTGAGTCCTTGATCCAAAAGAGGTTCTAGAAATAAGGTTGTCCTACCATAAGCCCTTGTTGATTATGGTGTAAGGTTGTCCTTAGAACTGAATTTGCATCAATCTCTCGATACCTATTTATCAAGGTGATTTAAATTTAGCTTTGTGAATTGATTCATATTGTAAGGCTATTGGCTTATTTTATTTCCGCTGATTTTATTTTAAATTTGGCATAGTCCTATTCACCCCCCCCCCCCCTCGAGGACATATAGCTTGGCCTTTTCAAGTGGTATCAGAGCCTAATAGCTCATTTTGTTATTTTTTATTTGGATTTATTTCCTGAGCTAACGATCTAAGCTATATAATAAGATGTCAAATTTTGATAGCCTTTCAGTTACTAGACCTCCTCCCTTTGATGGCTCCAACTATGCCTATTGGAAAGCCAGAATGAGGATCTTCCTCAAATCAATGGATGAAAGTGTGTGGCAAGCCACAGTAACTGAATGGAAACCTCCTATCATGGAAGTAACTGGTGTTGATGGTTAAAATCTATGAAAGTTACACCGTATTACCAATGGACCACACTTCAGAAAAATGAGAGTAGTGCTAATGCTAAAGCACTAAATGCAATCACTTGCGCACTATCACCGGATGAGTTCAAAAGAATCATATCCTGTGATACTGCAAAGCAAGCCTGGGATATTTTAGAAATGACACACGAAGGTACATCAATTGTCAAGAAATCTAAAGTCCAACTCCTCACAACTAAATTTGAAGAAATTCATATGGAGGAAAATGAAATGTTTATGGACTTTTACACTAGATTGAATGACATTGTAAACTCAATGTGGGGTCTTGGCGATAAGATCCCAGAAAGTAAAGTGTGTGCAAAAATACTACGCTCTCTTCCTGAACGGTTCAATTCTAAGGTAACCGCAATCCAGGAACTTCGTGATACGGATAATATGAAGGTAGAAGAATTAGTTGGTTCTTTACAAACCTATGAATTAAGTTTTAAAGCTCCTAAAGGTAAATCTATTGCTTTGAAGTCATCTAAAAGTATTACTCAAGAAAATTCAGATTCAGAAAAGTCTGAAGATGATATGGCCCTTTTGGCGAAAAAGTTTTATAAGATTTTCAAAAGTAAGAAAAGAGTCGACTTTCAAAAGGCAAATGAAAAGAAACGTTCCAAACCTAAGTCTAAAACTTGGAAATCATTGAAAGATAGTCAATGCTACAACTGTCAAGAATATGGGCATTTAGCAAACAAATGTCCTAAAAAGGACAGATTCAAAAGAAGGGTATGTTGGCTACTTGGGATGAATCGTCTGATTCTGAAGCCTCTTCTGAGTCAGAAAATTCAGAAACCGAGTCGGGCAGTGAACTTAAGGCCCTTATGACTCTAGCCAAGTTTACTTTTTCCGATCACGATGATTCAACAAGTGAAGAAAATTTGGATAGTGATCATGAATATGATGAAGATCTCCAAGATGCTTACAATGCCTTATATAAGGAAAGTTGTAAAATTGCTGTCAAACTTAAACTTCAAAAAGAAAAGTTTTATAAACTTAAAGAATGTTTTGAAACTCTTATTTTAGAAAAATCTCAAATTTCAGATAGTTTTGAAAAGTCTAAGTGTGATCTAGAATTCAAAACCTCCCTAATTGAAAATTTGAAATCTGAAAATGAGAAACTTAAAAATGAAGTATCTTCTCTTTTGAGTTTGAAGGACACATGGAGATATGCCCAAGGTGATCAAAATTAGAAAAATTGTTATCCGGATCAAGAAAATGTGGCGATCGATCCGGGTTGGGTTATGATAAAAACACATCTCCTAAACAGAAGAATACTCCTTCCAATTTTGTGAAAAGAGAGACTTCTAACTCAAAAGGAAAAGGTACTAGTCAAGTTTTTTCTAAAAATACAAAAACTTTTCCTAAACCCAAAAGCAGCTATTTTAAAAATCAGATTCGAAACCCACTAGCTGAAAAAATTATTGATTTACTTAAGGAGCTATTAAAATCTAATTCTGTAGGTCACTCTTACAACTATAAACATAAGAAGACCAATTATTCTCCTAAACCCAAAACAGTACTGAAATGGGTTCCTAAGGTTGCCTGTTTGGTTGCTCACACTGCTTTCAAAGCTACAAGCCATTCGAAATGGTACCTAGACAGTGGATGCTCCAGACATATGACAGGCGACAAAGCACTATTCACCGATCTTAAAGATATGACTGATGGGTCAGTCACATTTGGTGATGGTAGCAACTGCAAGATTATTGGCAAAGGTACGGTCCAACTCTATAACCTTCCCTTATTTAAAAATGTTTTATATGTTGAGGGTTTAAAACACAACCTGTTGAGCATATCTCAAATATGCGATAACAACCATAATGTTAAATTTTCTAATCAAGGTTGTGAAATTATAAATGAAAAGGGTTCTGTAATATTAACTGGTCGCAGAACTTCTGAAAACTGCTATATAGTAAGCGATAGTAGCTCATCTAAACAAACGTGTTACATGGTCCATACCGATGAGACAGAATTATGGCATAAACGCCTCGGACATGTACACTATCGAAATTTATACAGATTGAGCAAAGGTGAACTAATTAGAGGTCTACCTAAGATGCAAAAAGTAGACAAGATTTGTGGTGAATGCCAGTATGGTAAACAAACTAGGAGCTCTCACAAAAAGGTGAACTCCAATACCACCACAAGACCACTCGAGCTTCTCCACATGGATCTTATAGGACCAACAAGAACGGAAAGTCGAGGTGGCAAAAAATACATCTTAGTTATTGTAGATGATTATACAAGATTCACTTGGGTTTCATTCTTGAGAGACAAATCAGAAACCCTTGATGAAGTGAAAAAGATTATAAAACGGATTCAAACTGAAAAAATGTTCTCAAGTCAACAAGATCCGTAGTGATCATGGATCCGAATTCGAAAATAGCGGTTTTGAGAAATTCTGTAGCGATCAGGGAATATCGCATGAATTCTCTGCACCTAAAACTCCTCAACAAAATGGAATTGTAGAGAGAAAGAATAGAGTGCTTCAAGAAATGGGAAATGTTATGTTAAATAGCATGAAGCTCCCTAGGAATCTCTGGGCTGAAGCAGTGAATACAGCCTGCTACATTATTAACCGTGTTTATATCTGTAAAATAATAATAAAACGGCTTATGAAATGTGGTTTGAGAAAAAGCCTTCTGTCAAATACTTTCGAGTTTTTGGCAGCAAGTGCTATATTTTGCGTGACCGTGAAAATTTGGGAAAATTCGACACTAAAAGTGATGAAGGGATCTTTTTAGGGTATTCTTTAAACAGTCGTGCATATCGTGTTCTGAACAACAGGACCGGTGTGATTCAAGAGTCAATAAATGTTGTGATTGACGATCTTTTGAATACACCTGTTCCTAGTTCAGATAATGATGAAGTGCTTATACTTGAAAAACAAGAAACTTCATCAAGTGAACCTAATTCTGAATTTAGGACTGTTAAAGATCATCCAACTTCTCAAATACTTGGAAACCCTCTCACTGGTGTGCGCACTCGTAGACAATTAGAGGACATATGTAACTACGTATGCTTTACATCCCAGATTGAACCAGTTAACGTAAAAGAACACTTTTGGATGAAAACTGGATTCTTGCGATGCAAGAAGAACTTAATCAGTTTGTCAGAAATGATGTTTGGTACCTTGTTCCTAGACCTAAAGATAAACATATTATTGGAACAAAATGGATTTTCAAAAACAAATCTGATGAACTTGGAAATATTATTCGAAATAAAGCAAGACTAGTTGTACAGGGATATACGCAAATTGAAGGTATTGATTATAATGAGACATTTGCCCCTGTAGCTCGTCTTGAATCAATCAGACTTTTTATCTCCATTGCATGTTTTAGAAAGATTAAAATTTATCAAATGGATGTAAAGAGTGCCTTTCTGAATGGTGATTTACATGAAGAGGTATATGTTGAACAACCTACAGGGTTTGAAGATCCTAAATTTACTGATCATGTGTATCGTCTTGAGAAGGCTCTCTATGGTCTGAAACAAGCTCCCAGAGCATGGTACGAAAAACTGACTAAGTTTTTACTAAGTCATAATTTTCAGATGGGATGTGTTGATAAGACACTCTTTGTTAAAAAGTATAACGATGATATTCTAATGGTCCAAATATATGTTGACGATATTATTTATGGATCAACCTGTACTAATATGACTGTTGAGTTTGCAGATTTGATGAAGTCTAAATTCGAAATGAGCATGGTTGGAGAATTAAACTATTTCCTAGGGTTGTAAGTAAAACAACAACCTGATGGAATTTTTATCTCTCAAACCAAATATGCTCAGTGTTTAATCAAGAAATTTGGATTTGAGAAAGGTAAAAATTTTGATACTCCTATGAGTACAACTTTGAGACTCTCAAAAGACTCTGCAGGTAATGATGTGGATCCTAAATTGTATCGTAGTTTGATTGGTAGTTTACTTTATCTGACTGCTAGTAGACCAGATATCGCTTTGAGTGTTGGCATTTGTGCTCGTTATCAATCAAATCCTAAAGAATCTCACTTAACTGCTGTTAAGCGGATTATGCGATATGTCGCAAGTTCTACTAAACTGGGTCTCTGGTATCCACATGAGACTAATGTTCAATTAGCCGGGTATGCAGATGCTGACTGGGCTGGAAACATTGATGATAGGAAATCAACCAGTGGTGGTTGTTTCTACATTGGAAATTGTCTTGTTTCTTGGTTTAGTAAGAAGCAAAGTTCTATATCGCTATCAACAGCTGAGGCTGAATACATTGCTGCTGGAAATGCATGTACTCAACTTGTTTGGATGAAACGAATGTTGAGCGATTATGGAATTACTCAGGATTCTATGATTTTATTTTGCGATAATTCCAGTGCAATAAATATCTCTAAAAATCCAGTTCAGCATTCACGTACTAAGCATATTGATATTAGATTTCATTACATTCGTGAATTAGTGGAAGAAAAGGTAATATATTTAGATTACATTCCAACCGAGACTCAACTTGCGGACATTTTCACTAAACCGCTCGACAAAAGTAGGTTTAATAAATTAAAGTTTGATCTCGGTATGTGCAATTTAAATTGAATTTGCATGATTTGGTGTATCATAATGTATATAAGTTTGATGATTTATTTGCTTAAATTTAAAAATTATTTAAAAAAAAAATTGTAAATTTTGAGTCGTACTCGACCAGTCGTGAGTGTACACGACCGGTCGTGCTACGACCGGTCGAACACTTACACGACCGGTCGTGAAACTCGGGATTTCACTTTAATTTGGGGATTTTGACTCTTCTTCTTCATTTTTTTCCCACCAACGGCTCTAGCTACGACCAGTCGAACCCACCTTCTTAGTTCTTCAAGGTTAGTGGTTCCTTTGCGTTTTTATTGTAGATTCTTGATATTAGTGTTTCAAATCACATTCTTGTAGAATCTATTTGGTCGTTCATTGCAAGATTGGGGTTTTATCTTGAAAAATCTGTTCTACCTAAAACCCATTTCTTTTATCTTGCATCTTGTTGTTTTATTGAAATCCTCCATTGAAAATGGATGCTAGAGGTAAAAAGAAAACTACTAGAGGTCCCTCTTCTTCTAGATCAGCTTCTATTGTACAACGTCATCTTCGGTCTCCCGAAAATGATCCTCCTAATGTTCGGGATTTGCGTATGCGAAATGTTATTGTTGAACGTCCTGTGAATGTTAATCACATTGCTTCATTTGGTATCCCTCCTCTGTTGGAATCTGTGGGATGGGATAACATCTTGCATTGGGGTGGAGCTGCATACCAGTCCATTGCCCAATCCATGTTTGCATGTATCTGTGATTTTTCTCTTGAGAATTTAACTTTTAAAGTTGATACTCAAGAAGGATTGTTTTTAGTGGATCGACATTTGATTGCTGATATTATGGAAATACCTGTCAATGATGAGAGCATTCCAATTAATATTTTACATGACAGTCTCTCTGAATCTGAACGTAGAATGCTTACTAGAGATTTATGTAATTTGGATGTTCACTGGACTCATAAAGGTCATGCACTTCCCTCAAGATTTTTGTTACCCAGACACAGAGTACTTCATAGGATTTTCATCTCTAATCTTTATCCACGTGCTGGTAATAAAACCGAACTCACTGCTTTTATGGTTCGTGTTTTACACTCTGTCATCTCTGGTGCAAAAATTTGTTTACCTTCTTTAATTTGTCATTCCATTATTCTGTCTCGTCACCATCCTGGACATAGTGATATACCCTTTGGTTATTTATTGACTATGTTAGCAAATCATATGCTCGTTGCTATGCCTACTAGAAAAAAACCCATCCATCATCTCCCCTTCAATAATTCCAATATTAACAAGATGACTTTAGAATTGGCTGATGGCCAAGTGGATGCTGGTAGCGGTGGTGCTGAAGCAGGAGATGCAGGACAAGCTGGTGATCCTACTGAAGACGTGAATATGGATGATTTATTTGAAGAACTTGAGTCAGACTCGGCTGATGATCCTGATTTTCAGCCCTTGATTTTGATGAGAGATTGAATTCCCTTTCAAGAGCAAGTGGCTCAAATTCGTGTTACCCAAGATACGCAATTCTCTTATCTACGCAAATATATGAGGCGTATTGCTAAGGGTTTACACAAAATTGATCCTTCTAATCCTGCTCCATCCTCTGGTTCTGACTGAATTTTTGATGGGTCTGTAATATTTTTTTTCTGAACTTTACATGCTCACTGACTTTTTGATTATGCACTAAAGCTCTCTTGAATCTATATTCTAACTGCTATATTCATTTTCATTTCTGCCCTTCTTCCTTTGTGATTTTGTGACAAAAAGGGGGAGAAGTTTTGGGAGTGGCTTTTATTTGAGTGGCTTTATTTGGCCCTATTTGATTATAATGATTATGCTCCTATTACTCAGGGGGAGTTAAGTTTCTCTTATGAGAATGATGCTAGTTATGAGAATGATGCTAGTTTAGTTATGAGAATGATGCTAGTAATTACTTATCATAAGTGTGTATGCTTCTCTATTGTTGAACTTGTTGTGAGTACTTCGTTTCAATTGGAAGTATTATAAGTTGGGTGTTTTGTCACAAATTTGACAAAGGGGGAGATTGTAAGTGTTATGATCTCATGCTCCTTTGGTTGTCAAATTTTGTGTGCCAAAACATCTATCTGTGTCCTGTACTTGTATGATCATTTATTGGAATTCAAGACACCTCAAGAAGCTACATGTTGAAGCCTTAAGAAGCTACATGTTGAAGCCTCAAGAAGCTACAATGTTGAAGTTCAAATCTAAAGAAAAAACAAAGCATGAAGTAGTTCTATGTTGTTCAAGATCTCAAGCATGATATGGTTCAAGATCTCAAGCATGATATGGTTCAAGATCTCAAGCCTGATATGATTCAAATTATCTACATTCGTTGAATGGTTGAAGTTCAATGTCCATACGACATGGTTCAGGTTTGAATGACCTTAGGTTGACCCTTTAAGTAGGTCACTTTGGATACATTAATCAAATATTTATTTTACACAAGTTTGGTCTATTCTACGACCAGTCCTAGCTCTTGTTCGACCAGTCCTAGCATTGGTTCGACTAGTCTAAGAAATTCCACGACCAGTCCTAAGTAGTTGAAGATTTTTTCGGAATTTTTGGTACGCCCACGACCAGTCCTGGAGATCCTTCGACCGGTCGTAGGTGTGGCTTCGACTCGTCCACGACCAGTCGTGGATCTACGACTTAAAGTCCAGCAACGAAATCACTGGTCCTACGACCAGTCGTAGGGATCTACGACCAGTCGTAGGTGACCCACGACCAGTCGTAGGGTACTCACGACCAGTCGTGGAACGGCTTTCAAAGATCGCGCTTATTTTTTCAAAAATCTGTTAGAGCTACGACCAGTCGTAGGTTTCTAAGACCAGTCGTAGGAGCGATTTTTGCTTCTATAAATTGAACACGAAATTCAGAGTTTTCATAACTTCAACTCCATTCGATTCAAGAATTTTCAAGTGATCACTCTGAGATAAGTCTGTGTTTATTTTAAGCTAGATTGTGCTTATTTAATATTTCTTTTTGCTAGCTTATTTAATTTGATTTTGTTTCTACATTCCAATCTTATTTGAAAAGAGGAATTATCTTATTCCTTCTTCTTGGAATCAAAATCAAATATAGCTACGCCCAACGAGTTAAATCTAAAATCAATTAGAATTTAGAACCTTATGAATGTGAGTATTGGAAATTGAACTTTGACATTCAAATCATCTACTCCGATTGGTTCTACCGGGCTGCTACGAAAAAGGAGAAATCCAGGTATTTTACAATTCTGTAAAATTCATTTACTTTTGGTTTTGTTTGAGGTTAAGCCAGAAAAATCTCATTGTACTGGTTTTGTTTGAGGTTGAGCCAGAAAAATCTCATTGTATTGGTTGTCTGAGGAAAACCAGAAAACTCAGAAAAGAGGGGTTTTTGAATTGTGTAAGCCCAAGTGAAAAAGACACAATTGTAAAGGTTTTTGGTGAACCTGTGAAAACCTATTTGTTAGTGAACGCTAATATCCCCTGTGTGAGGATATTAGGAGTGGAGTAGCTTTTTGTGTGGCTGTTGGAAAACAGTTGGTGTACACACAAGCGAACCACTATAACTCTTTGACTTGTGGTTTGAATGCTTGCTTAATTTTCATATCTTTTATCATTCGATCTTGTGGAATGTACAAGTGGATGTGAATGTTGTAATTATTTACATTTCAAGCAAGTGTGGGGATTGTTGTAATAATTTAGATCTTACTTTTGCATTTAATTACAATTCCTTGCTATTTCATTTACTTATATTAATATTGAGTCCTTGATCCAAAAGAGGTTCTAGAAATAAGGTTGTCCTACCATAAGCCCTTGTTGATTATGGTGTAAGGTTGTCCTTAGAACTGAATTTGCATCAATCTCTCGATACCTATTTATCAAGGTGATTTAAATTTAGCTTTGTGAATTGATTCATATTGTAAGGCTATTGGCTTATTTTATTTCCGCTGATTTTATTTTAAATTTGGCATAGTCCTATTCACCCCCCCTCCCCCTCTAGGACATATAGCTTGGCCTTTTCAGTTATAGGTTTA
>JAJHSJ010001443.1:0-67643 GCA_021015155.1 Magnolia officinalis | reverse complement strand
GGTTTTATCCAATCCCGCTTAAAATTTCAAAATGCAGTTCGTCTTGCTACCAGTTGTAGTGTCCTCACGACCAGTCGTAGACGTGATTTCTACAACTATAAATAGAGCACGATTTTCAAGTTTGAAATCCAATTCAAGTAAAATCAAGGCATCACTCTGAGAGATAAGTTTGTAATCTTCTTAAGCTAGATTGTACATATTTAATATTCTCTTTTATTAGTTTTTATATTTGATTTGTTTCTGCATTCCAATCTGATTTGAAAGAGTAATTGTGATATTCCACTTCTTGGGAATCAAAATCAAATAGAGCTAGCCCAACTTGATTTAATTTAAAATCAATTAAAACCTATAACCATTTCAAAGTGAGTATTGGACATTGAACTTTTATTCGAACTTCTACTCCGATTTGGTTCTTCCAGGCTGCAACAAAAGGAGAAATCCAGGTATTTTACATTTGTGTAATTCTTCGATGTTTTTGGTTTCTTTGAGATTAAGCCAAAAAAATCTCTAAGTGTTGGTTATCTAAGGATTGCCAGAAAACTCAGAGTGGGGTTTTTTGAATTGTTTAAGCCCATCAGAAAGACACAATTGTGAGGGTTTTAGGTGAACCTAGAAAAACCATTTTTCATAGTGAACGCTAATATCCCCTGTGTGAGGATATTAAGAGTGAAGTAGCAAGTTGTGTGGCTGTTGTTTAACAGTTGGTGAACACACAGGCCAACCACTATAATTCTTTGTGTCTTGTGATTTGAATGTTTGTTTATTTTTCTATATCTTTTATCATTCAAAGTTGTGGGATGTATATGTGGATGTGAATGTTGTAATATTTACATTTCAAGCATTGTGGGGAATGTTGTAATAGTTTAAACTTTCATTCTTGTTATTTACTTTTTATTCCTTTTCAGTTTGAGATATTGATACTTAAACCGTTCTAGTAAGGTTGTCCTGCCATAAACCCTTGGTTTTTATGGTGTAAGGTTGTCCTTAGAACAACATTTATATTAACCTCTCAAAACTAGAATTTTGAGGTTGCTTTACATTTCCGTACTATGATTTGTTTAAAGTGTTATCTTTCCTTTATTCATTTAAATTCCGCTGCTAAAAGTTTTAATTTGGCATAGTCCTATTCACCCCACCCCAGGACATATAGCTTGGCCTTTTCATGTACCTCGAATGTGAGCAGTGACTTCAAAGGCTAAAGGCACTGTAGTTGTCGTCTCAGATGCACCAGCTGCTAGTGCATGTACACGTGCCTGTTGATGACGATTCGGTTGCGCTGGCATAGGTTGTTCATGCGGCCTATTTCGAGGTACAGGTGGTCGGTAAAATGGTTGTGCTGGGCGGTGTCGATCCTAGAGGTGGAGTTGATATAGCTTGCGATTGCTGATGATCGATCTTCTGAGGCAACGTGAAACTATTGTCCCTCATCTTCGTAAAATAATATGTATTTGAGTGGCTCATCCTCTTATAGTAGAACCACATATCTAATCGCCTAGGCTGTGTCGGTGGAGCCATAAGCCTAGGAGGCGAATCCGCACGAGGCCTCTTACCGAGGAATGGTCGATTCGGCAAATTAGGTCGAGGCCTCGGGCCACTGGTAAACGTGTGTGAGATAGTTTGTCTCCATCCTGCTCAGCTCACAGGAACATGTTCACTAGCTCAGCATATTTGGGAATGCTAGCGCAACACATCTTCATGCAGATATCGGGCCGCAGACCATCTGAGAAATGCCACATCTTCATCGGCTCATTTGCTAGGATCAAAGGAGCATATCTGGCTAGCTCCGTAAATCTGTTCACATATTCCGACACGGTCATTCCTCCCTGTCGGAGGCAAAGAAAATCACCCTCTTTTTCATTACGGTGAGGGGGAAGTACTTCTCATGGAAGCGAGTCTCAAACGCCTCCCATGTCCACACCTGTCCTGTAGGAACTGTTTGTAAGACACTGTCCCACCATAGACTAGCCTCCTTCTCGAACATATAAGTGACTAGCTTAACTTGTTCTACCTCAGTGCAATGCAGCGACTTCAACATCTTTGAGATGCGATCTAGCCAGTATTCGACTTCCTCGGACCTGTGAGTGCCCTCAAAGGTGGGAGGTCGGAAACGCTGGAAGCGCTAAAAAAGGCCTTAGTATTCATGTTTCTAGCAAGCTGCACCGGTGGTGCAGGCGGGACCATATTCATGTTCTGAGCAATGACCCTCGCAATAGTGGCAAAAAATTGTTGCTGCTATTCATCAAAAATATCATGTGCTCCAACCTATCAGGAGGAGGAGCCGACTGAGGTACGTGTGGTGTCCATGAGGACGAGCGGTTCTGTTCTAAAACTGGTGGTGTAAAAGGTGTTGGCCCATTCGTGGAGCCAGTGGCCGGCTGAGAATCCGGCATTGTCTCATGATTCGAGCCCAAGTTAGGGTCCGCGTGAATATCGCTTAGGGGAGGTGCCCTGTCAATCAATCCGCCAAGTGCAAGACGTGTCATATTCCGAGTGGTTTTCGGCGGCATTCCCTATATACAACATATGGTGCAACACATGTAAGATTTTGAATAACAACACTCAAATCTTCTTTTCAAGCATTCTACACATTCCAAATCAAAAGAAGCATCATGCATTTTATTTAACCAAAATTGTCATAATACATGAGATGTAGTCTTACATGAATCATGACAGAAAATGCATGTGAGCTAATCTAGTAAAAGCTTCACACCACTACTCTAACACATAACTAAGCCTACCAAGGCTATTACATAGAAAGCAAGAAACAAAGCAAACCAAAAGACGACTACAACATAAGTCTAGTCCACTGACTCTAGCAAAGGTGGAGGAGCACTCTTGTCCTGCATATAGCACAAGAGGGCCTTCAGAGTGCGAGACATCCTCTTGAATTTTTGTTTCATATATGCCTGATTCTCTTCTAGCTTTTGCTTCAATTCGGCATGGGTCTCCTTGACCTCTTGTCTCGGGGTGGCCTGGTTCTCTTCAATCTAAGCATGCGGGCTTCTAAGGCAGGCCAATCATGGCGGTCGTCATGTGTAGCAGTAGGAGGCTCCCTACCTGCATCTTGGGCCTCCTCTTCTTCCTCTTCCTGCTCTTCCTCTTCCTGCTCTTCCTCATCACTTCCCTCTTCTTCACTGCTTTCCCCCACACTTCCTTCCTGCTCACTTCCTTCCTCTATTTCATCTTCCTCCTCTTCTTCACTACTTTCTTCCTCTTCCTCTATCTCATCCCCATACTCATCAAGCCTTGCTTGTTGCTGCCTGGGGCTTATGCCCATATTGTTGAGCGTCACATCACTAATGATATGAATCGGGGCAACGTCATACATATGGAGTCTGAAACTGACATGGCGGGCAATTTTACAAATAAGTCAACCGAAGAGAAGTGAGACATCTCCCTGTACGGATCGTACAGTACCCACAATCTGGGATAGTACGAATGTAGGCAAACATAGCTTGTCTCCTTGACCAGCTCTGTATAAGAAATCCACCATAAGTCAAGTACATTCTGTGCGATTACTCCACCTGGGTATACATTATATGTGAATATGTGGTGGAGCAGGCAGAAATCATTAGTCAATTGGTCGATGTAAGGCTATTTCCTCGCCTCCACTGCTCAAGTTGTCCGCAGAGGAAACGGGTACGACGATTTCTTTCTCGTTCACTGGCAAGGTTTGCCTCACTAGCATATACAAGTCCACGCTCCATACCCATGATACGAGCTATCATGTCAACATTGACTATGGCTTGCTCTCTTCCCAAAGGGATAGTAAACTGTAGCGGCTCCAGTAGTGAGTCCGTATATGAGCATAGAAGGCACGCACTGCTCCTTCACTCGCATGGGTATTTCCCTCAAATATGGGACCCCACCCATTTTCCAGGAGCATGTCCACCACTGGGTACAACCCGAAAAGCCTTTCATCCACATGAGCCTCGAATACAACTCTTTGGTTACGGAAACTACCTAATTTGATGCCCAACGGTAGTGATCTCTCGATAGAGATCCGCGGGTCAAGATCCCGTTTTGATCTTATTTCTCCCTCGACGCTCGTCTTTGCTTCACCGCCTGTCTTCTTCCTCGAATGGGTTGGGCGGCTAGGCCCGGCTTCATCCATGGATACCCTCTTCTTTCCCATAAGGGAAATGAGTGTGGAGAGGGAGAAAATAGTAGCAACTAGTTCAAAAAGAGCCATGGGGTTGGAAAACCTTAAAAGGTGAGATGGGTTTGTAGACTTGGAGGGTTATGAGACACAAAAGAGAGCATTTGTGCTCAAATAGGTAGGAAATGGGAAGATGGAGGGTTGTAAGAAAGGGTTTTGAGGAAAATAGTGGAGGATGGGTGTGTAATGTAGAAGAAGAAGGATCTTTGTGTATAGAAAGGAGATTTGAGAGAGGAAATGTGAATTTGGAGGGATTGGAAGCATGAAATGGGGGTGGAATGGACCAAGGGAGGCAAAGGGGACCCAAATAGGGTGGTCCCACACGAGTGCAAGGCCCCACACTTGTGGGTTAGGGGGGCTGGCCGCCGGATCCGCGGGCCCGCTGGAGGTGGGCGCAGTGCGCACGGTCAGCGCGGTTCGGCTCAGTCCCCTAGATAGGTGGCGGTGCCTCCACCTGGGGAAGGTGGCCTCCCCCTCCGGGGCTCCGAAATGGTGTGGGGGAACCCCTAGGTCCCACCGAATTTTACACAGTATGGGCCCCTATGTCCATGAAATGCATTTTCTTCGGTCCATTTTGCACATATTCACGCCTTTTGACGTGTTCTAAGTTTGGGATTTACCAGGTAAAAGTTTAAAACCAGCCGTTTGATGGCCTAAGAAGGAATCAAGATCATTTCATAGGATTTCGGATGCATACGGGTTACATTTCGACTGTCAATCTAACCGTTGGTGTGAAACTTGTAATCCTACGTTCATTTCTACATTTTTTACCCCACCTAAGTCAAAGTCCGTCAAAGTGCATCGTGTTACCATAACCCAGGTCCAATTTAATCCAAATCATGCTCTGATACCAACTTGTGATGCCCCGAAAATCGGGGGTAGAGCAAAGCTCAACTCCTGATTTCCAACGCATCACTTATGAAATATAGATAATGATGTTTAAATGTTGTCCATATAAGTGCATTAAACATGAGTGGGATTACACTAAAACGGTATATCATACTCCAGAGTTAATATAATTAAGCAAGCGGAAGATTGAGATAGGTATATTAAGTATATGTACGGGTTTCATAACCTCCAGAGTATGATCATGTAACAGAGCTGAATATATACATATTTTTGTTTTGAAATACACAAAATATCAAAAATGTAAATGTTCAACTAATCCAATATTCCTGTAATCCCATCGAAGTAGCACGCGGTCTACATAAACCCATTTGAGAGCTGCGCGTAAGAGAACTCATCCTTATCAATGAAATTTGGCTCCGTCGCGAAAGCCTCGTTGTAACCTGCATCTAAATTAGAGTCTGGTTGGTGTTTTAAAAACACCATCCCAGAGTGGGAGTGAGTGATCAACTCAGTGGTATTATAAGGCAAAGGTTAACATGTTATAAATTCAGTCAAGCAGTAATGATAAAGTAGTACAACAATCATATCCTAAGTACTCTTATTAATGTAGGGATGGTATGTTGTAATGATGCATGCCCTCTCCTGCACTCCCTCATCGACTTCATCTAATGATCGCGCATGGCAAACTCCCTAAAAGTGAGCTTCCTCGCCAAAGCACATGTAATGCGATGCATGGTCGTGTTAGCTAAGTAATTTATTGAGCTTATTCATACAACAGATTCGGGAAGCTAAGGTACCTCCCTTTTTTATCATTTACCCAAGCATGGATCCATTTAAGGTCGTCAATCCTAATTAATCACATACGATAGGCAAGTTGTAGGGCATCACCCCTGATGAAAATAGTGGATAGGCAAGTTCAAGAGCTTACACTCGAGGTCGCTACGGGGATGCTTGTCACCTCAACAAAGGGCTAATTTATACTTGAGGTCACTACGGGAGGCTCGTCACATGAACGCAGGCCGACAGCTCGAATACGGTGTCCCACACACCACCATATTCGGCTCACAAGTTTGGGTTGCTGACTGGTCACTACGGGGAGGTTCTTCACCCCAGCGTAGGCTGACAGCTCGATCACGGTGTCCCATACACCACCATACCCGGCTTATGAGTCTTAGCGGATCTTGGTAGCATGATTAAATGAGATTTACATTGGTAAGTGATATCTTATATTCAAGCAGTATTATCCATACATGGTAAACACATAATAGGCCAATCGAGTTGTTTCACAAGTGCGATTGGTACAAGCGCACGTTGAATTGATTGACATAGAGTGTGTAAGCACTTTGCATGACCTAACCACTGTCAACAATCACCATACGGCTTGGATTCATCAAACATTTCTAATGTGGCGAAACTAGTTCGGCCACTCAATCAGGAACCGTTACCAATTGCCTGGACTGCGTAGTAGTCCCAATCATATTCAAATGCAAGAGGTAATCACATATGTTAATCATAATAGCATTTAACAAACAATCCAAGCATAATTCCCATTTGAGCATTTTATCAAACACATTGGACAAGTTATTATACATATGCATTTCATCCATAAATCACATAGCAACAATTTACATTATATGAAGGAAACTACAAATATGGATAAGGTAGTTGAGACTCCCATCTCAACACCCTTGTTGGAAGCGATTTATCAAATAATTTCTCATTTAGACATTTTATCAAACACTTAGACTACATAATACTATATACATAAATTAAATTAGTTATAGCATATATTATGGCAGGTCCTTTCATAAAGGAGTTGTCATACATTTAACAAACATGTATTCAAGATTAATAGTCATGACAAGCATAAATCATAATTTCACTTTCATTCAAACATTTCAATAAACACCTGAAATGCATTATATAATCACATAGTTCACACACATGTATAATTTATCGAATACATCGTAACTAAAATCATATGGCAGCAATTAAGTCAAACATAAATCATTGCTGACATTGAAAGCCTTGAAAACCATAACCTAAACGTTTATAGTCCGCACCTTCCGTCGGATTCCTCATTTCTAACTCGGTTCGAATCCTATGTCCCCGTATACAGAACAATGGTACCTAAACATCGAAATAGGTTAGTTATTTTGCTGATTCCTCTATTTGGATTCCTAAAACAAGATTAGGGTTAGGATTTCTTACCCAAATCAGAGTTAGAATCGATGGTGCAGTGATGGTGGGGTGGCGATTCGGTACGTGGTGTAGTGGGAGTGAATCCCAACAACGATCTACTGATCTCTCTCTGTTCCTTACTCTTTCTCCTCTTTTCTCTCTTCTCTCTCCTAGGGTTAGGTATGGAATGAGAGAGGGTGGTTTAATTACGTAGTGATTATAGCCAAAGGGTGCCTGTTTTTGACAAACAGGGCCCTTAGGAATGTCCATTTCTCACCTAAGTCATGGAGTAAGTTCTCTGACAATGGATCTATGTCAGGACTGTGTTTATGGTGTGATCTGACAAACTGATCGGCCGTGAAGGACCTGCATCTGATCAACGGTCGTCGTTACTCGATCAGGGCCACAAGTATACCGATAAGACCAGGAAAATTCCCTGATCCATGGGTGTAGTTGGGTAAAATATGACGGTCTGAAGTCTTCATTTTTGCCCGCAAGCGAATGGTCTAATTCACTTAAGTTCTGGTTCATTTTCTAAAGATATTCACGTTTCTCACACAGTTTTCTCCAGGCTCAAGTTGTGCATTTCTGGATACTATTTGGGCTCGATTCCTACAATGGTTGTCAAGCCCAATAAGGCGGTCGTGACCTTATAGTTTCGCGGTAATCGGACATTCGACGCGCGGTCAAGGTCCGATACGGAGTTTCAATGTTCTCCCGAGAGTAACTGGGTTTTGGGATTTCTCCTAGGTTTTTAAGTAATGTTGAGTTAGTGATTTTAATGGTTTTGGGACTTGCAGTTCGTATAGATAGTGGTTCAAGCTAATTCACGGATTAGTTTAGTTTAGTACTTAATTAATTTTCGTCTAATTTCCACAGTATACGGTTTTTAAGGATCTTTGCCTAAGGTGGTACTCGGGTCTTTGTATAAATTTTTTTGAGTCGTTACAACAACATATCGGGCCTCGCCATATGGGCCACATACCTGGGCCTCAAATACATCACAACAGGTCACATACCTGGGCCTAATAAACATCACAGTGGGCCGCATGACATGGGCCTAATACACATCATGATGGGCCACATGACATGGACCTAACATATATCACAATGGGCTACTCAATGGGCCGCACCAATGAGCCTCATATACATCAAGTGGGACGCATTAATGGGCCGCACCAATAGGTCTCATATACATCAAGTGGGCCATATCAATAGGCCGCACCAATGGGCCTAGAAAAGTGGATGAACTATGTGCATGCAACACACACATCATGATAGGCCACACGAATGAACGACATAGATGTAAAATGCATGCATCAATGGTAGGCCCCATGTGGCACCCTCCAAAGGTGGACGGTGTGAATATAGAATATGTACACCAAGGTGGGCCCCATCACATGGGCCTAATATACATAACAAGTGGGCCCCACATACATAGCAAATGGGCCCCACCAGATGGGCAGCGTGGGTAGAACATACATTGCAGTGGAGCCCACAACACCGTCTAAACATTGTCCATGTAAACCAGCACTATCCAAACATTGTCTATGTACATGACCATTGTCCAAACATTGTCCATGTAAACCAGCACTGTCCAAACATTGTCTATGTAAATTAGCATTGTCCAAACATTGTCTAGCACCGTCCAACACAATCTGGATGGTGTGGATGAAATAAATACATCATGGTGGGTCCCCCGGATGGACGACTGGATGAAATAATACATCAAGGTGGACCCCGCCCATCCCAGTCTATGGACAGTGTGGGTATACAATACATAAATCAATGGTGGGCCACACCGTCAAACAATCTGGACGTTGAGGATAAGGCCCATACATCATCATTTCCTCCTCACAGCACCATCCAGATGGATGATGTGTATACGGAATACTTGCATCGAGGTGGGTCCCATCCCACACATGCCACAAGTGTGGGGTTGGCCCCACACGCCTACTAATCGGATGGACGGTATGGATATAACACTTACCTTGTGATGGGGGTCACTGAGCTTGCTGACAATAATGCAGCAATAACTGCATGCTGCTTGGGACCCACCACCCTTGCTTGGACGGTGTGGATCCAACACATCATCAAGGTGGGTCCACACGTGTGGGGCCCACTAGGATAAAGCTGATTTTTGTTCTCCCCTGTATACAGTCCAGCAGTAGGTGCTGCTGGGCGGCCTATGCCTGGACGGTCAGGATAACCCTGCCTCAAGGTGGGGCCGTGATCTGGCCAAAATGGATGGACAGTGTGGATAGACCACAACATCAAGGGGGTCCACGTGGGTGGCCCACCAGCCACGAACCAAGCCTGATATTTGTTTTCTCCCTCCATCCAGGGTCTGTATAGGAAGGATGTCCTGGATACAACACGTACATGGGGTGGGTCTCACCGTCTAGATAGCTAGACGGTGTGGATTTCTCAAAAACACCAAAGTGGGCTCCACCGTGATGGATGGAATGGCTATAACAAAAAACACATCAGGTGGGCCACACGGCATCAAAAGAGAGAGAGAGAGAGAGAGAGAGAGAGAGAGAGAGAGAGAGAGAGAGAGAGATAGAGACGTGAGAAGGGGAGGGACCTCACCACTATGGGTCATCCCTATACAATGCATACATCAAAATGGGTCCCACCATATGTGGGCCCTCAAATCATCAAAATCGAGATGATAAACACCCACCATTGAATCTTGTAACATCCCGGATTTTTCCCAACCTGGTGATAGACGTCCTTAGGTAATGAGTCGATCCTAACACTTGATTAACTTCTCAAAAGCTTAATTCAAAAGTCTCAAATCCCTTTTCAAACCATTTTCTTCAAAATCTCGCTCTTCCTTCAAAATCTCACCTTTCACTACCTTATCCTTCAAAAGTAATTAAGTGTTAAACTAGATTAGCTACGAAATCCGCTTGATCCACTTTAAATACGATCTGCAAGACCCGTAACTTGTAGAATCATTGACGCTAAGTTACCCTAAAATCTAGGATCAATCTCATTACCCGGCTGCTCTCGGGAGCATCGTGAAACTCCGTATCAGATCTGGACCGCTAATCGAAAGTCCGATTAATGCGAAGTTATAGAATTAGGACCGCCTTGCTGGGCTTGACAACTATCTCGGAAATCAAATCTAGATAGTGTCCCAGTGCTATTCACTTGAGCCCGGAGCGAGGAGTGTGAGAAATGTGAAATTAATTAAAAATAAAATACAAATTTAAGTAATCTGGAACGTGTCGCTTGCGGACAATTTTTTAAGCAACCAGACCGTCATAATCAGGCCAGATTACACCCTCGGATCAGGGATATTTGCCCAAACATATTCATGTACTTGAAATCCCCGATCGAGATTTGCTGACTGTTGAACTGAAACTGGTCCGCCATTTGTGATCTGGAAACCCGACTGGAACGAAACCTCAGCTGAACCTAGATCCAGTGTTAGTGAGCTTAAGTCCGACCTTTGGCTCAAGGGGGCTTCCAGAAGTACTCCGTTGAGACGAAACATACTCGCTTTGGTCATAACCTAAGTATACCTTGGCCCTGAGTCTAATTTGGTGAGTTCTGGACCTATATAAAGACCTTAAACCCCCACTCTCTCATTCCATACCAATTTGAGAATACCTAAGAGAGAGAAGAGAGAAAAGAGAGAGAAAGTGTGGGAGATGTGGGAGGATCTCCCTGATACTCTACCCTACCGCTATCCAAGCTTAACCATCCCGCTCTAATCACTTTCCGGGCGATTCCGACTTCGTTTCTAGGTAAGAAACCCTAACTCTAATCTGATCTAGGGTTATGAACATTACAAATGATGAAATAGCTAATCTATTTCATTCTATAGGTTGCCAAGCTACCGTATACTAAAGCGTAGAGATTCTATCGACTCCGTTACGCTTCTACGGCAAAAGGTGCGGACTTTAGACGTATAGGTTATGGTTTCCAATGCTTTCAATGTCAGATAATGATAGATTCACATGTATAAAGTGTTGTCCGTTTCATTTTTCGATTATACGTTAACTATGTTGAATATACTGTATTCCTCGTATTTGTAGAAAATACTCTATACGTATAAAATACGGATTTGTGCTTAACATGATTATTTGTCTTGACTATATGCTTGTATGTATGCGACAACTCCCTAGTGAAAGGACTTGCCCTAAATCACGCCACGGCCACTATACGCTATATATGTTAAAATGTGTAGCCCAAGTGTTTGTGGAAATGACTGAATGAATATGGAACTTGGATTCCTGCTTGCCATGACTATCCGTCGTGGGTGCACGCATGTTATAATTGGGGCACCTCCCTAGTGAAAGGATTTGGCCTAATACCTATGTACTCAACATATGTCATGTATGTTGATGTAGGTGGTCTAAAGTGTTTGTTGAAATGTCTGAATGAGTAGTAGTTAGTAAATTAAAATGTATAAGGGTGTTGAGATATGATTCTCAACTCCTTTAACTATGTGTATGATTTCTTTGGATATCTGTGTGATTAGGAATTGAATATGTACAAACTCATGCTTATGTAGTACTTCATAACATGCTCAACTGATTGTATGATTTTATCTATGTGATGCATTGTTTAAGTTGTATTCCATAAGAGCCGTGAAGGGTGATGGGGGAGTGGTGTAACGATTCCGTGCAACAGCCCTGGTAGCCCTAAGCGGACAATACTGGATATTTGATTGTATGATTTGAAATCTTGATCCATTACTGCTTTAATTGTTCTGTAATTGAATGTGATTTGGACTAAGAGTTAGTCCAGGCGATCGGTAACATAATGGAATTCATAACTGAGATTCATTCGTCACGCGAGATGTGTCTGACGAATCCGAGTCGTACTTCGGTTGGCGATAGTGGTTGGCCACACGAAGTGCTTATGCGCTTCATATCATTCAACTTGTTGTGCAGTTTAGCTAGCCGAGCTCGTCAAGTAACCCGATCTGTCTTATGTATGTTCACCATGTTTGGACGCTACTGTATGAACCTAAGGTACTAACCTTACCAGTGGAATCCCGTTAACCGTGGTACCTCGATCCGCTAAGACTCATGAACCAGGCATGGTGGTATGGGACACTGTGGTCGAGCTGTCGGCCTACGCTGGGGTCATGAGCCTCCCCGTAGTGACTATTGAGCACCCAGACTCGTGAGCCGATTATGGTGGTATGAGACACTATATTCGAGTTATCAGCCTACACTACTTTGATGGGTGATGGGGGAGTGGTGCAACGATTCTGTGTAACAGCCCTTGCAGCCCTGATCATACCCGGTGTAGTGACCTCGAGTATACTCTGAATCTGCGGAGAGGCGACGAGCCTTCCCATAGTAAACAGAGTATAAACTAGGCTTGTATTGATAAGGTGATGGGGGAGCGGTGCAACGAGTGCGTGTAACAGCCCTGGCAGCCCTTTACAGCGGCCTAGAACCGCATCATCGTATGAGAGTATCTAGGACTGACGACCCTAGAATGGATCATTGTTGGGAATGATATAAGGAAGGTACTTTAGTTTCCCAAAACTGTTGTTTGAAATGGACTAGTAACAACTCGGTAATCATACTCATCATCGCATTGCATGTGCCTAGAAGATGTGGAGCACTGAGGGTGATAGCATGCCGCAGATGTAAGATGGTGCCGCACGAGGGAGTATGTTGGCAAGGGCATGCATCATAATCGCATCTCATCCTTGCATTAATTACAGTATTTAAGAGTGTTTGACTTTATTGCTTTATCATTACTGCTTGACAGTTTTCATAATATGTTAACCTATGCTTTACTGTTCTACTGGGTTGATCACTCACTCCCACGTTACGTGTAACGCCCTGAAATTCGGGGGTCGAGTATGAACTCAACTCCCGAGTTCCAACGCATCACTTATGCAACATAGATAATGATGATTAAATGTTGTCTATGTTAGAGCAATAAACATGAGTGAGATTATACCAAAACAGTAATTCATACTCCAGATCAATTGTATAAAGGCAAGCGGAAGACTGAAATTGTATATATAAGGTATGTGAGGAAACAAAACCATCATGAACTCCAGAGTATGAACACTAATTGAGTATCCATATACATGTAAGGTTTCTGAGTCAAAAAGTCAAAATACAACTAAAAGATGAATCCTGAAATCCCCGCGATGCAGTCGGCCTAAGCAAAGCCGTCAGAGTACTACATGTATAGGAACTCGTCCTTATCCACATCGTAGTCAGGCTCCGCCTCCTGAATAGACGTGCCATCTATACCTGTGACAGAGTCTGGTTGGTATGTACAACCCCATCCCGTAACGTGGGAGTGAGTAGGTAACTCAATGGAACAATAAAGCATAAGTTAACATGTTATCAATTCAGTCAAGCAGTAATGATAAAGCAGTACAATCAAACAATCCTAAGTACTCTTATTAAATGCAAGTATGAAATGACATGATGAATGCCCTTGTCAAACCACCCTCATGCGCATCGTCTCATGTTCGCGAATGCGTTCATCCCTCAGTGCTCCACATCTACTAGGCACATGCAGTGCGATGATGAGCATGATTACCGAGTAATTATTAGTCCATTTCAAGCAGCAGTATTGGGAAACTAAGGTACCTCCCCTGTATCATTCCCCAAACATGATCCATTCTAGGGTCGTCAGTCCTAGTTAATCTCAGACGATGGTGTATTTTCTAGGTCACTGCAAATGCTGCCAGGGCTGTTATGCACAAAGGTTACACCACTCCCCCATCACCCTTTTAACGGTTCATCACTATACAGATACAGGTCTAGTCCATACTCTATATAGTGCAGTAAGACTTGTCGCCTCACTGCAAATTCAAAGTATGCTCGAGGTCACTACAAAGGACTCGTCACTAATCAGTGTAGGCCGACAGCTCGATTATAGTGTCCCATACCACCATAATCGGCTCACGAGTCTGGTTGCTCACTGGTCACTACGGGGAGGCAAGTGGCCCCAGTGTAGGCCGACAGCTCGACCACAGTGTCCCATACCACCATGCCCGGCTCATGAGTCTTAGCGGATCGAGGTACCATGGTTATCGGGATTCCACTGGTAAGTTTGGTACCCTAGGTTCAAGCAGTAGCGACCAAACATGGTGAACATACATTAGACATATCAGGTTACTTGACGTGCTCGGCTAGCTCGAGCGCACAACAAGTTGAACGATATGAAGCGCAGAAGCACTTCGTGTGGCGAACCACTATCGCCAACCGAAGTACGACTCGGGTTCGTCAAACACATCTTCCGTGGAGACATGAATCTCAACCACGATCTCAAGTCTAGTACCGAATGTCTGGACTATAGACATAGTCCCAAACTCAATCAATCCTTACTCATAGCATGTGGTGTAAAGCATAATAAACACAACAATCCAAACATGTTAACAAGCATGTCATAAAGCATATTATAAAACATGTTACAAAGCATGTTATAAAGCATGTTATAAAACATGTTACAAAGCATGTTATAAAGCATACTATAGAGCACTATACAAATAGGGATACAAACACATATATTTCATAAGTGGTTAGTGTAAACAACCACATGGAGAAAATCATACATGTCTCTAAGGTAATTGAGAACCCATCTCAACATCTACCTAAGGCACTAACATCTAAGCACTTACTCTCACAAGCATTTTCACAAACACTTAGAGTACACTATTTCAACATACATGATGTATGTTAATAAAATATGTATTAGGGCTATCCTTTCGCCAAGCGAGTATTTTATCCATGTATATCATATTCATACAACAAATAGTCATGGCAAACACCTCTCCAAATTATATACATATACGGTACTTTCTACAATACACTATTTCTACATACATAGTGTATATTAGCAAACATGTATTATGGCGAATCCTTTCGCCAAATAAGTATTTTATCCATATACCATATATTCATATAACAAATAATCATGACAAACACTTTTTCAAAATTTATACGTATACGGTATTTCTACGTATACCTAGAGTATGTAAAATTTCATATTCTACATCTTTAATAGAAATAGAAAACAGACAGCACTTTGTACATGTGCAATTACATGCAGATCATGAATCTATCATTATTTGACATTGAAAGAGTTGAAAATCGTAACCTATGCACCTAAAATCCTCACCTTACACTGTAGAATACCAACGAATCAGCTAGGTTCATTAGGCTTCCGTATTCGACAGTTTTGTAGCCTAAAGAGTGAAATCGGTTAGCTATTTCATAACCTATAACCTTCACACCCCAAAATAGATTTAGGGTTAGGGTTTCTTACCTTAAAACAGAGTCGGTATCACTGGGAAAACGACAAGAAAGGGGTGGTGCAGCCCGTGTGGTGGCTGAAAACAGTAGTAGGGAGATTCTCCCACAACTCTCTAGCTTTCTCTCTCTTTTTCTCTCTTCTTCTTAGGGTTTTTTTCAAATTCGTATAGCTGTGAGAGAGGGTGTTCTAAGGTCCTTATATAGCCTAAAAACTCTCTGAAATAAACTTAAGATCAAGGTATACTTAGGTTATAACCAAAACGGCATTGTTTCAGCTCAACGGAGGATTTCTGGCGGGCCTCCTCGAGCCAAAAGTCGGACTTAGGCTCACCGACCATGGATCCAGGAAAAGTTAAGTTTTCATTTCAGTCGGATTTCCAGATCACGCGTGGCAGACCAGTTTCAGTTCAACGGTCAGCGGGTCTCGATCTGAAATTCCAAGTACATGTAAATGTTTGTGAAATTTTCCCTGATCCGAAGGTGTATTTGGGTCAGATTCTGACAGTCTGGTTGCTTATAAAATGCCCCCAAGCGACACGTGCCAGATCACTATTCAGGATATTTATTTTGTAAAGAAAACTAGGGTTTTCACACTCTCTCGCTCCGGACTCGAGCGAACAGCCGTGGGACATTGTCTGGATTTGATTTCCGAGATGGTTGTCAAGCCCAGCGAAGCGGTCCTAATTCCTTAACTTCGTATTATTCGGACTCCCGATGTGCGGTCTAGACCTGATACGGAGTTTCAATTTATTCCCGAGAGCAGTCGGGTAATGAGTTTGATCCTAGACTTTAAGGTAACCTAGCATCAATGATTCTACAAGTTTTAGGTCTTGCAGATCGTATTTAAAGCGATTCCAACAGATTTAATGGCTAATCTAGTTTAGCACTTAGTTAACTTTGTCACATTTCTAAAGGATTTTATCCTAAGTGATTTCTGGTCGAGGTGGTACTCGAGCCACAGTACGGAAATTTTCAAGTCGTTACAATCTACCCCCCTTAAACAAAAATTTTGTCCTCGAAATTTGTACCTTTTCGTACTCCTCGAGAATCTGAGGGTAGTTCTTTCTGACCTCAGCCTCTGTTTCCCACGTAGCTTCTTCTTCTGAATGATGCGTCCATAGTACCTTCACAAGTGGAATGACCTTGCTACGCAGTACCTGCTCCTTCCTGTCAAGGATACGCGTCGGGCGTAGCTCATACGTAGCATCCTCGCTCAGCTGTACCTGCTCCCATCTGATGATATGTGAAGAATCAGGAACGTACTTCTTCAGCATAGATACATGAAATACATTATGTACAACTGCAAGTGGCGTGGGCAAAGCGAGACGATATGCCACATCACCCACTTGATCCAGTATCTGAAACGGACCGATAAACCTCGGTGTGAGCTTTCCCTTCTTCCCGAACCGAAGAACTCTCTTCATAGGGGAAACTCGGAGGAATACATGATCCCCGACCTCGAACTCAAGCGGTCGCCGCCTCGTATCGGCGTAACTCTTCTGCCTGCTCTGCGCTGTAAGAAGTCGACGCCTGATAATGTCGACCTTCTCTGTAGTCGCCTGTACCAAATCCGGGTCAATCAGACTACGCTCGCCAACCTCAGCCCAACAATGTGGTGCTCTGCAAGGACGACTATACAGGGCCTCATATGGCGCCATACCAATACTCGCCTGGAAGTTGTTGTTGTAGGCGAACTCTGCGTAAGGAAGACAGTCATCCCAACTGTCTTTGAAGTCCAACACACATGCCCGCAACATATCCTCCAGAATCTGATTCAGCCGCTCTGTCTGCCCATCAGTCTGAGGATGAAACGCCGTACTGAACTTCAACTTCACACCCATCGCTTCTTGGATACGAGTCCAGAAGATAGATGTGAACCGAATGTCTCTGTCCGACACGATCTCTAAAGGAACTCCATGCAGACGGATGATCTCCCTGATATACAATCTAGCCAGCTCGTCTGTAGAGTTCGTGACTCTGATAGGGAGAAAATGGGCCGATTTGGTCAACCGGTCCACATCACCCAGATGGAATCATGTCCCTTCCTCGTCTTCGGCAGCCCCGATATGAAATCCATGGAAATGAAGTCCCACTTCCATTCAGCTATGGGCATGGGCTGAAGCAGTCCAGGAGGTCAGCGATGTTCTGCCTTGACCTGCTGGCACGTCAGACAACGAGAAAAGAACTCAGCGATATGGGCCTTCATGTTATCCCACCAATACGACCGTCTCATATCTTGGTACATCTTCGTGCTACCAGGATACATCGCGAGCTTCGTATTGTGAGCAGACTCGAGAAGCTCCTGTCTCAAGTTAGGAATATCAGGAACACATAGGCGGCCACGAAATTGTAGACCCCCATCAGAACCAACTCTCCACTCAGAGTCCCCGGCGTCGCTAGCTTGCTCACGAAGCTCAGACAGCCGCCCATCTCCCTTCTGGGCCTCAATGATCTTGTCGTCAATAAGTGGTCGTACCCGAACGTGCGCAACACACTCAAATGGCTCCTCCACGGTGAGTCTCTACTCGAAGTCCCGCACGAACTCAGTCATGTCCCACTCTGCTAGCATCAACGGAGCCGCAAATGCTATAGCCTTCTTGCGGCTCAACGCGTCTGCCACAAGGTTCGCCTTACCAGGATGGTAGGAAACCTCAAACTTGAAGTCCTTCAAGGTCTCCATCCATCGGCGTTGTCTCATATTCAAGTCTCGCTGCGTAAATATATACTTAAGGCTCTTGTGGTCGCAGAAAAGCTCGAACTCCTCTCCGTAGAGGTAATGTCTCCAGAGCTTCAATGCAAAAATGACAGCTGCCAACTCTAGGTCTTGTGTAGGGTAATTCTCCTCGTGTTTCCTTAATTATCTCGAGGCATACAAAATTACCCTGTCTTTCTGCATAAGGACATAACCTAAACCAACGCGAGACGCGTCAGTGTATATTGTGTACTTCACCCCTTGCTCTTGCAATACTAGCACAGGGGCGGACGTCAACCTGTCCTTCAGCTCCTTGAAAGCTGCTTCCACCTTCTCATTCCAGGCGAACTTCAGGTCCTTCCGTGTCAACTGAGACAATGACCTGGCAATCTTCGAGAAATCGCGAATGAAGCGTCTATAATACCCTGTCAGACCAAGGAAACTCCTCACCTCGGTAACCGAGCCAGGCTGCTGCCAATCTTGAACCGCGGCTACCTTAGCAAGGTCCACTGCTATCCCATCCTTGGACACCATGTGCCAGAGGAACTTGACTTCCTCCTGCTAGAAATCGCACTTCTTATACTGTGCGAATAACTGGTTCTTCTTCAACGTATCCAACACCGATCTCAGGTGCTCCTCGTGCTCCTCCCGACTCATAGAGTATATCAGGATATCATCAATGAAGACGATGACGAATCGGTATAGGAATGGCCGAAATATCCGGTTCATCAGGTCCATGAATAAGGCCGGTGCGTTCGTAAGGCCGAACGACATCACTAGAAACTCATAGTGCTCAAAGCACGTCCTAAAAGCTGTCTTCTGCACGTCCTCATCTCTGACGCGCAACTGGTGGTACCCCGACTGCAGATCAATCTTCGAAAAATACTTCGCCCCCCTCAACTGATCCAACAAATCATCTATCCTGGGCAAAGGATACTTGTTCCTCACCGTGACTCGGTTCAACCTACGGTAATCAATACATAACCGTAGTGACCCGTCCTTCTTCTTCACAAATAGTACAGGTGCTCCCCAAGGAGACACACTAGGTCATATGAAACCCTTTTCTACTAGCTCGTCAATCTGTTTCTGCAGTTCCTCCATCTCACATGGAGGCATGCGATACGTCGGCATTGAGATAGGTGTCACACCAGGCGTAAGATCAATGGTAAAATCGATCTCGCGCCGAGGTGGCAAATCAGGAATCGTCTTAAACACATTTGTAAACTTCCGAACCACTAGCGTATCTTCTAATGTTGGACCATCAATCAGCGCTAACAAAATAGTATAACACTCAACACGGCAAGGCTAACTGACCTGCACTGGAAACGTGAAAGCTGTGCCGTCAGATCCATAGGTCGTTACTACCCGAGTATCACAATCTATCTCTGCCCTCATCTTAGTGAGCCAGTTCATACCGAGGATAATATCGTAGTGCCATAGTGGAGCAACAATAAGGTCGACGAGCATTGTCCTGCTACCCAAATCCACGGAGTAACCCTCACACACCCGTGTGACATCCGAAAAAGTCCCAGTAGCCGTAGTGAGTCTCATTCCCTTCGTGAGAGTAGTATGTAAAGCTAGGCGCTTAACCGCCGCACATGAAATGATGGAAGTAGTGGACCCAGTGTCCACTAATAAATAGACAGGAGTACCTTGAACATGCGTAGTGACCTCGAAGGCCACAGGTGTCATCTCTGGTTCCTCTGCTGTGAGCGCATGAACATGCGCTTGCTGAGATCGGTTAGGCTGAGGTACCATGAGCCGTTGAGGCGGGCTGAAGCATGATACAGTAGGTCGGAAGGAAGGATGAGCAGGGGCATTCTTTAGAGGTGGAGCTGATATGGCCTGAGGGTGAGGGCAATCCAGCCTCTGCGGTGGTGAGAACCCGCTAGCCCTCATATGTGAAAAACAACTCTCTGCGG
Organism: Magnolia officinalis; assembly: GCA_021015155.1. Lineage (NCBI taxonomy): Eukaryota > Viridiplantae > Streptophyta > Magnoliopsida > Magnoliales > Magnoliaceae > Magnolia > Magnolia officinalis. The sequence goes on along the minus strand of JAJHSJ010001443.1, from coordinate 47,585 downwards.
GATGACCCATCTTCCCGCAGAAAGAACAGGTCACTCCTGGGCGCCGCATCGGAACTACTGGCGCCGCAGCCCTGGGGGGAGAGTCGATGCGAGGCCTCTTGCCTAAGAAAGGCCTGCTCTGCATCTCGGGTCGTGGCCTCGTAACCATAGCACCATGAGAATGTGTCAACCGATCCACATCCTGCTCGGCCGTCATAGACATGTGAACCAGTGCCGCATTAGTAGGTATACTGATACAGCATATCTTCGACCTTATATCAGGTAGCAAACCCCCAGAAAATCGGCATCCTCATCTGCTCGTCGACAAGGATAGTCGGGACAAAGCGGCCCAACTCGGTGAAGCGATGCTCGTACTCTGTGACTGTCATGCCTCCTTGCCTGAGGCGTAAAAACTCATCCTCCCGCTCGTGCCTGTAGGTCTGCGGTTAATACTTCTCGTGGAACTGGAACTCAAATGCCTCCCAAGTTCACACATAGTCCTCTACGACAGACCGCAGCACGCTGTCCCACCACAAACTGGCCTCCCTCTTGAACATGAAAGTGACCAACTCGACCTGCTCTGCCTTAGTACAGTGCAGCATCCGAAGCATCTTGGAGATGCGGTCCAGCCAAAACTCAGCCTCCTCGGGTCTGTGAGAACCCATGAATGTGGGAGGCCTCAAGCGCTGGAATCGCTCGAGTAGGCCGCGTGTACCGACATCTCCAGTAGGGGGTACATAAGGCGAAGGGGGAGGTGTAGCCTCGGCCTGAGCAGGAGGCTCTGCGGTCTCTGACTGTATAGATGGTGAAGGTGGAGCCGCACTGCCACCCTGAGCCGATAAAACCGCCAGAAGCTGCTGATGCTGCTGCTGCATCAGCATCATCATCTGCTCAAACCTGTTAGGAGGTGGAGTAGCCTGTGGGTCATACTGTGTAGAAGAACATGCCCGGTGCTGCTCGCGAATCGGGGGTGTATAAGGTGGCAGTCCACCAGTATGACCAGCAGGAGGCTGATCAGAGCCTAACCCTCGGTCCGTAGGACCACCTCTACCAGAAGGAGTCTGGTCCATCGAGCCAGTGAGAAGGAGGTGTGCCGCGCTCCGCGTATACTGCCGCGGCATGCCCTATACAACATAGGGTGCAACATATGTGAGATAAAGCATAACAACACATTATTCAAGCACTTAAAGCATTCCACACATCTCATAGCAAAAGAGGCTGCATGCTTTTCATTTACCCAAAATTGTCATAATACATGGAATACAAAGATACATGAATCATGACAAAAATTACATGCAAGCCAATTACATCCACAACATCAAACACTTAAAACATATTACTAACTATTAGATCATCAACATGAAAACATAAACCGCCTAATGCGGTAACCAAAAACAACCACAAACAACAACTTGGATGACTAGGCATCCGAGTCAGGCAATGGAGGAGGGGCATTCTTGTCCTGTAGACAACACAGGATGGCCTTCAAGGTGCGAGACACCTTGCTGAGCTTGGTTCGGACCCACCCGACTTCCTGTTGCAGGGCAGCTTGGCCCTCCTCAAGATGGGCTAAACGCGCATCTATGACAGCTCGATCCATATCCTGCCCCTGAGCCGCAGGAGGTGAACTCTCCTCTGTGTCCTGGACCTCAGGTTCCTCTTCTTCTTCTTCAACTTCAATCCCATCTTCACTCTTGTCTTCTTCACTCTCGATCTCATCCTCACTCTCCACATGTCGGGCCCGTTGTCGCCGAGCCCCAAGTTTCATCTGCTTGAGAGTATTCTTGTCGATTTGGTGGATCGGTGCTGGCCTTTCCACCTCCAAACTATAGCCATACTCCTGTGCAATCCTGCATATGAGTCGGCCAAAGGGAAGAGAATCAGAGCTCCTAGTGGAACTTACAATACCCACAATCTGTCGCAACACGAATGTAGGCACACACAAGTTCGCCCCCTGCCCCACTTGGTAGAGAAAGTCAACCATGAGTTGCGTGCACTCGCTGCTATTACTGTGTTTGGGGTAGAGGTTGTACGTGAAGATGTGATGTAGCAGGCGGAAGTCGTCTGACATGTGGGACACTATCAGGCTTTTGTTCGGCTGCCACTCAGCTAGCCAGCCACCACAAAGGTAACATGTGCGACGATCCCTTTCACGAGCAGTCCCCAGATTCTGTTCGCTAGCGTGTGCGTCACCAAGGGGCATATTCATAAGCCGCGCGATCACCCTCACATCAATGGTGACAAACAGATCCACCCCAACTAAGAGCCGGAACTGCAAGGGTTCCAGTGTAGGCTCACGAATGTTGGCGTAGAAGGCTCGGACAGTACCAGGATTGGCGCGACCTCTGACCTCAAATAGCAGACCCCAGAGGGCCGCCTCCACTTGCTCGAACAAATAGTATTCCCCGAAGAGCCGTCCATCCACCTGGGCTTCAAAGAGAACCATGCGGTCCTCATACACTCCATGAGGTAGTGCCGCCAACTGTGCCCGTTCAGCAGGGATCCGGGGATCAAGGTCCCGCTTCGTGCGAAACTCCCAGGCAAAGCTCGAGCTAGCAGCGGTGTCTCTCGGCCGCCTTGATCGTGTAGGGCGACTAGGCCCAGCCTCATCAGCGGTGCTCTTCCTCTTGCCCATCAGAGAGAGTATGGTGGAGAAGGAGAAAATGGCAGTAACGACTTCAAAAAGGGCCATGAAAAATGACAGAATAGGAGAGAAGAGGCTGAAAATATGGGTTCTCCACGGATTTAGGGCCCAACAGATATTGTAGGGGCCCAAATGAGAGAAACGAAGAGGGAAAGGAGAGGAGAGTTGCAATGCACAATGGGAATGGGTAGGTTGTGGTCGAAATCAGTAGGGAGGACGATCGGAAGGGTGATTTTACAGAGAAACCGCAAGATTGGAGAGAGAAAATGACCTAGAAGGGAGGGTTGTGAAGGAGCTCATGTTTTGGGAGATGGGAATGGGACGGGATGGGTACCAGGGGGTTTATAAGACCCCCAAAGACGACCGGCCCAAACCGCGGGCCCGGCCCAACCAGGAAAGTGGCGAGGCCTCTCCGAATTTTTTTAGATTTTTCAAAATGGGGCCCCACGGTCGTGATCCTCTAGTCCCCTAGGCCCCAAAAATCACTGGGTCCCACCCGGGGTACCCGTGGATTAGCGTGGGTAGGCCCCTGACCCCGATTCGCTCTATTTCGGGCAGTTTCGGGCATTTTCGGACACATACTGACATTTGCAGATTTTTGAATGCTGGGATTAGGTGTATTGTGATCTAGGCACGTCAATAGATGGTCTAGAAGTGATTTGGGATCGATACATGTGATCAGGATCGAGTATGAACTCGATCAAAATGCCTATTTTCGATGAACTTCGCCAAATGGTGAAATCGGAAAAACCTAGGACTATTTCTATATTTTTCTCGCACCCTCCTAGGTTGTAATGCGTCAGCGTACGTCATGGGAACATAACTCAGGTCCTGTTTAATCAAAATCATGCTTTGATACCAACTTGTAACGCCCTGAAATTCGGGGGTCGAGTATGAACTCAACTCCCGAGTTCCAACGCATCACTAATGCAACATAGATAATGATGATTAAATGTTGTCTGTGTTAGAGCAATAAACATGAGTGAGATTATACCAAAATAGTAATTCATACTCCAGATCAATTGTATAAAGGCAAGCGGAAGACTGAAATTGTATATATAAGGTATGTGAGGAAACAAAACCATCACGAACTCCAGAGTATGAACACTAACTGAGTACCCATATACATGTAATGTTTCTGAGTCAAAAAGTCAAAATACAACTAAAAGATGAATCTTGAAATCCCCGCGATGCAGTCGGCCTAAGCAAAGCCGTCAGAGTACTGCATGTATGAGAACTCGTCCTGGTCCTTATCGTAGTCAGGCTCCGCCTCCTGAATAGACATGCCATCTATACCTGTGACAGAGTCTGGTTGGTGTGTACAACACCGTCCCGTAACGTGAGAGTGAGTAGCTAACTCAGTGGAACAATAAAGCATAAGTTAACATGTTATCAATTCAGTCAAGTAGTAATGATAAAGCAGTACAATCAAACAATCCTAACTACTCTTATTAAATGCAAGTATGAAATGACATGATGAATGCCCTTGCCAAACCACCCTCATGCGACATCATCTTACGTTCGCGAATGCGTTCATCCCTCAGTGCTCCACATTTACTAGGCATATACAGTGCGATGATGAGCATGATTACCGAGTAATTATTAGTCCATTTCAAGCAGCAGTATTGGGAAACTAAGGTACCTCCCTTATATCATTCCCCAAACATGATCCATTCTAGGATCGTCAGTCCTAGTTAATCTCAGACGATGGTATGTTTTCTAGGTCATGCAAAGGCTGTCAGGGATGTTACGCACAAAGTTTACACCACTCCCCCATCACCCTTTTAACGGTTCATCACTATACAGATACAAGCCTAGTCCATACTCTATATACTGTAGCAAGACTCGTCGTCTTACCGCAAATTTAGAGTATGCTCGAAGTCACTACAAAGGGCTCGTCACCAATCAGTGTAGGCCGACAGATCGATTATAGTGTCCCATACCACCATAATCGGCTCACGAGTCTGGTTGCTCACTGGTCACTACGGGGAGGCAAGTGGCCCCAGCGTAGGCCGACAGCTCGACCACGGTGTCCCATACCACCATGCCCGGCTCATGAGTCTTAGCGGATCGAGGTACCATGGTTAGCGGGATTCCACTGGTAAGTTTGGTACCCTAGGTTCAAGCAGTAGCAACCAAACATGGTGAACATACATTAGACATATCGGGTTACTTGACGTGCCCGACTAGCTCGAGCGCACAACAAGTTGAACGATATGAAGCACAGAAGCACTTCGTGTGGCCAACCACTATCGCCAACCGAAGTACGACTCGGGTTCGTCAAACACATCTTCCGTGGCGACATGAATCTCAACCACGATCTCAAGTCTGGTACCGAATGTCTGGACTATAGACATAGTTCCAAACTCAATCAATCCTTACTCATAGCATGTGGTGTAAAGCATAATAAACACAACAATCCAAACATGTTAACAAGCATGTCATAAAGCATATTACAAAACATGTTACAAAGCATGTTATAAAACATGTTACAAAGCATGTTATAAAGCATACTATAGAGCACTATACAAATAGGGATACAAACACATATATTTCATAAGTAAGTGGTTAGAGTAAACAACCACATGGAGGAAATCATACATGTCTCTAAGGTAGTTGAGAACCCCATCTCAACATTACCTAAGGCACTAACATCTAAGCACTTACTCTCACAAGCAATTTCACAAACACTCAGAGTACAATATTTCAACATACATGATGTATGTTAATAAAATATGTATTCGGGCTATCCTTTTGCCAAGCAAGTATTTTATCCATGTATATCATATTCATACATCAAATAGTCATGGCAAACACCTCTCCAAATTATATACATATACGGTACTTTCTACAATACACTATTTCTACATACATAGTGTATATTAGCAAACATGTATTATGGCGAATCCTTTCGCCAAATAAGTATTTTATCCATATACCATATATTCATATAAAAAATAATTATGACAAACACATTTCCAAAATTTATACATATACGGTATTTCTATGTATACCTAGAGTATGTAAAATTTCATATTCTACATCTTTAATCGAAATAGAAAACAGACAGCACTTTGTACATGTGCAATTACATGCAGATCATGAATCTATCATTATCTGACATTGAAAGCGTTGAAAACCGTAACCTATGCACCTAAAATCCTCACCTTACACCGTAGAATAACAACGAATCAGCTAGGTTAAGCTTCCGTGTTCGACAGTTTTGTAGCCTAAAGAGTGAAACCGGTTAGCTATTTCATAACCTATAACCTTCACACCCCAAAACTGATTTAGGGTTAGGGTTTCTTACCTTAAAACGGAGTCGGTATCACCGGGAAAGCTACAAGAAAGGGGTGGTGCAGCCCATGTGGTGGCTGGAAACAGTAGTAGGGAGATTCTCCCACAACTCTCTAGCTTTCTCTCTCTTTTTCTCTCTTCTTACTTAGAGTTTTTCTCAAATTCATATGACTGTGAGAGAGGGTGTTCTAAGGTCCTTATATAGCCTAAAAACTCTCTGAAATAGACTTAAGATCAAGGTATACTTAGGTTATAACCAAAACGGCATTGTTTCAGCTCAACGGAGGATTTCTGGCAGGCCTCCTCGAGCCAAAAGTCGAACTTAAGCTCACCGACCATGGATCCAGGTAAAGTTAAGTTTTTGTTTCAGTCAGATTTCTAGATCACGCGTGGCAGACCAGTTTCAGTTCAACGGTCAGCGGGTCTCGATCCGAAATTCCAAGTACATGTAAATGTTTGTGAAATTTTCCCTGATCCGAGGGTGTATTTGGGTCAGATTCTGATGGTCTGGTTGCTTATAAAATGCTTGCAAGCGACACGTGCCAGATCACTATTCAGGATCTTTATTTTGTAAAGAAAACTAGGGTTTTCACACTCTCTCGCTCCGGACTCGATCGAACAGCCGTGGGACATTGCCTCGATTTGATTTCCGAGATGGTTCTCAAGCCTAGCGAGGCGGTCCTAATTCCTTAACTTCGTATTATTCAGACTCCCGATGTACGATCTAGACCTGATACGGAGTTTCAATTTGTTCCCGAGAGCAGTCAGGTAATGAGTTTGATCCTAGACTTTAGGGTAACCTAGCGTCAATGATTCGACAAGTTTTGGGTCTTGCAGATCATATTTAAAGCGATTCTAATGGATTTCATGGCTAATCTAGTTTAGCACTTAGTTAACTTTGTCACATTTCTAAAGGATTTTATCCTAAGTGATTTCTGGTCGAGGTGGTACTCGAGCCACAGTACGGAAATTTTCAAGTCGTTACATTACGGGTCGGTGTTCCAGATACCCACTAGACTTTCTCTGATTGCATATGGCGACGCTACTCCTGAGGCAGAGCCGAACTTTTGTGACAACGAGGATGCTTTCTTGTATATGTTGTTTTCTGGCGGCTTCATGTGAATCGTGTCTTGATTGACGGGGTTACATGGAAGGTGACTAGAGGACCTTACACTTTTGGTATATTTTGGAATTGTGCTTGTAATGAATTAACCTGGTAACATTATCATACTCTGGAGACTCACCACAGTTTATATATTTTATATATTTATCACAGTCTTCCGCTTGCAAATTTAACTGTCTCTGGAGTATGATATGCTGTTTTGGTATAATCTCATTCATGTTTCAATGCTTTCATCATAATCATCATTATCTATGTTGCATAAGTGATGCGTTGGAACTCAAGAGCTAAGCTTTGCTCGACCCCCAATTTTCAGGGCGTTACAGATCTCCTCTTCCTTCTTCTACTAATGCATCATAGAGCTTCAATGAAACATGATTCAATGGTTGCGATTGATCATGGAGGGTGGGATTAGGTGGTAGGAAGGTGGGCCACACAAGCTTCTTTGGGGAGCTTGGATGATTGCTCTCATGTGGCTTGGAAGATGGGTAGAGAAATTAGAGAGAGAGAGAGAGGGTTGTAAGGAGAGAGGGATGGGTGATGGAGTGATGGGTGAGTGAGTGATGTATACTTGACATGTAGGGGATGGGTTGATTTGACTTTGGAGTTACTTTGGGTAAGGGAGTGATGGGATATGTACTTGATGTGATTGATTGATTGATTTGTCATGTTCTCTTGCATTTTCCAAAGCATCGTGCAGTTGCAATGGTGCAAGTCTCGGGTTGAACCGACTTAGATTGATAGGGTATGACTTAGGGATATGCGCAAATGCTATCTACGCATCGCGGCTCACTGGAATTCGACCGGGAGGACCGCGAAAGCCTATGGAATGGTACGGTGTAAGATACAGGTCTCACGGCTCTCCCGTCCTAATAAAAATTTCGTCCTCCTAATAAAAATTTCGTCCTTGAAATTTAAATCACAATATAACCAATACACAACTCAATAAAGGAGGGAAATAATATTAGAACACAACATACCAACATAATCAAACACCTAAGAGATGGGGATAACGCCTATGAATCTTAGCTTCTTGCTCCCAAGACGCCTCATCAGCACTATAATGATCCTACTGAACCTAGGATGTCAGATTAGAAACGATCGAAACGGGAATATTATACAGCCTCACAATCTCAACGGTGGGGAGCTGTAGACACTAAAAATCGGTGTCCACGCTGATTTGTATGTTATGTTTTGGTAGTGGGGTGATTAGGCTGATTTGTAAATGTTGGAGTCGCCACTAGCCGATTAATCTCAGAATCTCGCAGTCGGCTAGAACTCGCGGAATATGTAAGGTTGGAGAAATCCGAAGACTCTCCTACCTTAGATTGACTCCTAATCTGCGATCCGGGATTCCGGGTAAGGGACCTCGGTTACAAAGAGGGAAGGTGTTAGGCACCCTCTCTGCCCATACAAATGTACGGTCTCTACTTAGTGTGGTAAAACAATTTCAAGGGATGGATAATGTGGTCGAAATAGGACTAGGCACACACGTAAATTTCTGATGCGGCAAGATCCAATTTCGACAAGCCACAGAACATACGTCCAATAGTGTATCTAGAAGGTGGATGTGATGATGCTTATGCCAAATGATGAAGAAATAGACTAGATTACTAGGAATTTCTGATGTGACAGGATTCGTTGTACGACAAGTCACAAAGCATATGTTCACTAGAGATCTAGAGAAGCAAGGGGGTTGAAAAGGGAATAGATGTCATGATAAATGTTTGTGTACAAACTGAACGGATCTTTTGCTTGCTCTTGAGATGACTAGAACATGGAGCACACCATGGACAGTCTGGGTTAGGCTTAAAAGTTAGAAGGGTTGAGTTGGTTGAGGTGAGGCTAAGAAGTGGCTGGAAAATCAAGACTTTTGGGCTTGGGAGCTCCTTCTTACTCTCACTTTCTTTCCCTCTCTCTTTCACTTTCTCTCTCTCCCTTGGTTTGGTGTGTGTGGAAATGAGAAGAGGAGAAGGCTATTTATAGCCTTCTCCAATGGCATTTGGGTAAATATTGAGTTTAGGAAGGGTGAAAGTTGATGTGGCAAATGGTGATTGGTGGAGAGGAGAGAGACGCCACGTGGCATGTTGTCATTGGCTATGGGGCTTGGTAAAATGGTAAATGGTGAAATTTAGAGGGGTAAATTCATGAGAAAGTTGACTTTTGGATGTTGGGATAGCTGTCCACACGAAGGGCCGCGAGTGGCGGCAGCCCGAGTACCGCCGGTGGTAGTCAGCCTACCGCTGACGGTAGTCAGACTACCGCCCGGAGCTCATTTGGGTCGGGCTCGCACGTGTGGGCTTTGCTCGGTGTGCGGGTTCGCACAGTGGCCTCCTTTCGGAGTTTGATAACTCAGATAGATGAGTTTATGCTTGGGTAAAGGGTTCTGACCAAGGTATAGGGTATAAGCGGGGGTTGTGTGTGGATTGAATGGTTTGAATCGAGGTTTTAGGTCCTAGTTTAGAGGTTTTTGAGAATTTGGGTCAAGGTTAGGTTTAAGCTGGGATTAGGGTTAGGTTCGGATTAGCGTTCAGTTTAGGATATGCTCATGGTTCCTATAGTCTTAGCCTTCTCAAGATATTAGCTTGGGTGGGGTGTCTACAGATGCCCCTCTTTGGCCGAGGTTGCAAGCAACCGAAGGCCAAAGCCAGTGGACACCCCACCCTTCTGGTCAGAAAAGATAGTGACTCAAATCTGTTGGCTGCCATTAATCATTTGTCAGTCGACTGCCTGGAAAAGAGATTACTTGCACATATCTTGAGGGTCGAGGAAAGCGTTGTGGTTGTCCCCTGCGCATTTGGCGCGGCTTTACGGGTCACCAATCACAACCCTTTCACATCAGATTGTTAACAGCATTGGAGGGTAAGTCTGAAAAGTAAAGGCCTCTGTACATTTGTCGTGGCTTTACGAGGATTCCCGTACTGTAAGGTCTGTTGTTCCTTTGCTATGCAATCACCCTAAGAGTATTCATTCTGTTTGATCGTCAAAGTGGTTAGCTGCCCTGCGCGTTGGTGCGGCCTTACGGGGAACTCACTACACCAACTTGGACTCGATCAAATTTTAAGAACATCCATGACTAGGTATGTGCAGGTAATCCTTTACCATGCAGTCTACTGATTCTGATACTTTGGTTATAATGGATTGTTGTCACTTCCAGTTTGATTATTCTTTTCAGAGATAGATCTAAACATTTTACTAGCAATCGTACGATTGTCCAGATATAAAGTCTGGTCAATCGTACATGTATCATGTACGAATTCGATTATCCTCCGGGGAAACCGGGGGAGACCGAATCTTATTTAGCTGTTTGCACTGACCGCAACTGGGGAATATGGAAGATTCCTCAGTGTACTGTGTACCACGTGCATTTTTTGGAATTTTGTTTGAAATCTAATCTCTTTGGAACTAGACTCCTTAGATATTTTATTTGAAGATATTTTTGGATTTTGAAAAATATTTGTTCGATCTCGTGAGTGGTGTCGTCGTTCGGTTTTTATTTGCGCAAATTAAGTAAACAGTCATGTTGCCTCCACTAATGAGTTGGCGGGGCTAACGGTTTTTATTTGAAGATATTTTGAAAATTTGAGAGATCCGTCCGATCTCGCGGGAGGGCGTCGTCGTTCGGTTTTTATTGTACGGTCTGGATTGAGTAGCCAGATGGCCTCCACTAATAAATTAATGGGGCAATTGGGGAACATGGGCCATGAAATTGAGTTTGTGTAGTGGGCCTTATTTTGGATATGTGGGCCTAGGAAATGGGCTTGAAAATATGGGCTTTGAACCATGGGCCTCTGAACAATGGGCTTTGTGGACTTTGAAATGTGGGCCTCTGGGGCTTTGAACTTGTGGGCCTTGAAATACGGGCCTTTTGGGCTTTGAACTTGACTTTGTGGATCCCTGACTTTGTTGGCTGCTTGTCCTGTATATGCATGAATATTTTTATTTTTGTTCTTGTAAATGAAGGAAAACAATGTACAGAAAGACTTTTTTAAAGGAATGAAGATTTTTGTTTGTGCCAAATTTGTCGGTGTTTGCTTGTAATTGGATTTGTGCTTGGATGGTGGAATCAAAACATTGAACTTAGCCCATGTCGAATCTGGTATTCTGAGTTATTTGCTAGGGATCCCGATTCCTTGAGAGTAGCGCATACTAGGATAATACCCCTTGGATTTGGATAGAGTCTGACAGAATTCTGATTCGGGACTTATCTTTTCCTTGTGCTTCTTCACTTTGCTTGTTGCCTTGGCTTCTTCTGTACCTGCACTTTTTATTTTTTTTCTTTTCTAGCCATTTTTGCCCGTAGCGTCTTTTTAGGTTTTCATCACGACCAGCTTTCTCGTCGTTTTTGTCCATGGCGTCCTTTCAGATTTTCACCATGTCCCAAGTTTTTGCTCGTGCCTGCCCCTTGGTAGCTCTGCTGTTTTTACCCTTGGTGCCTTTTCAGTTTTTCACCAAGTCTACTACATGCCCGCTGTTTTTACTCGAGGCGCCCTTTCGGGTTTTCACCTCGCCTGTTTTGCTTAGGCACGTTACTTTTCTTTTGATTTCTCATTTTCTTGTATAGAGGCATGAGGCTAGACTTCATTCATTGCTGGCCGACTGGTGAGCTGCCTGACTTTGTCTTCAATCATGATCGTGAAGCTGTTGACATTGGGTTAAACTATCCTGAGGGGAAACGGGTCGGTGACTTGTGTTCTCACTCATTGGGTTCAACTCTTCTTTTCTTTTCTTTTTTTCCTTTTTTTTTGGACTGTGCGCTTTCTTCGTTGTAACATCCCGGATTTTTGTCAACTTGGGATTAGACGTCCTTAGGCAATGGATTGCTCCTAACACCTTATTAATTCGTCAAAACTGAACCCCACAGTCTAAAGTCGCTTCTGAACCCATTTCCTTCACAAATCTCACCCTTCACTACCTTGTTCTTTCAATTTTTCTAAGCACTTTCATCCTAGACACTATCCTAAACTAGCTAAGTAGTATAACTTGGATCACTTTATATACAAACTACAAAGGCCCAGGTACCACCTCACTAAATCCTTTAGAAATTAGGCGGGAATTAGCTAGTGCTAAACTAGAGTACCTGTGAAATTAGCACCAATCGCTTAAAATATGATCTGCAAGACCCAAAACTTGTAGAATCATTGACGCTAGGTTACCCTAAAATCTAGGATCAATCTCATTACCCGGCTGCTCTCAGGAGCATCTCGAAACTCTGTATCGGATCTGGACCGCACGTTGGGAGTCCGATTAACACGAAGTTAAGGAACTAGGACTGCCTCGCTGGGCTTGACAACCATCTCGAAAATCAAGTCCAGATGATGTCCCACGGCCATTCGCTCAAGTCCGGAGCGAGGGAGTGTGAAAACCTCTGTTTTCTTTACAAAATAAATATCTTCAATAGTGATCTAGCACCACTCGCTTGCGGATCAGTATTAAGCAACCAGACCGTCAGAATCAGACCAAATTACACCCTCGGATTAGGAAAATTTTCATACATATTTACATGTACTCGGAATCTCCGATCGAGATCCACTGACCGTTGAACTAAAACTGGTCTGCCACGCGTGATCTGGAAATCCCACTGAAACGAAAACTTAATAGAACGTAGATCCAGCGTTAGTGAGCTTAAGTCCGACCTTTGGCACAAGGAGGCCCGCCAGAAACCCTCTTTTGAGCTGAAACAATGCCGATTTGATTATAATGTAAGTATACCTTGAATATAAGTCTATTTCGGTGAATTTTTAGGCTATATAAGGACCTTAAACCCTCTCTCATGGCAGCCATACGAATTTGAGATTGAGAGAGAGAGAAAAGAGAGAGAAAAGAGAGAAAGTGTGGGAGCAGTGGGAGAATCTCCCTGCCACTCTTCCCAGCCGCTATTCGGGCTCCACCGCCTGATTCTCATCGCTTTCCCGGCGTTTCCGGCGTCATTTCTAGGTATGAAACCCTAACCCTAATCTGTTTTGGGGTTTAGACAGTTGTAGGTTGTGAAATAGCTAACCTATTTCGTTCTATAGGTTGCCAAACTGCCGAATACGGAAGCTTAGCAAACCTATCGACTCCGTTACGATTCTACGACAAAAGGTGCGGACTTTAGGTGTATAGGTTATGGTTTTCAACGCTTTCAATGTCAGATAATGATAGATTCATGACCTGCATGCAATTGCACATGTACAAAGTGATGTCCGTTTTCTGTTTCGATTAAAGATGAAAAATATGGAATTCTACATACTCTAGGTATTTGTAGAAAGTACCGTATACGTATAAATTTTGGGATGTATTTGACATGATTACTTGTTGTATGAATATATTATACATAGATAAAATACTTACTTGACGAAAGGATAGCTCTAATACATGTTTTGCTAACATACACTATGTATGTTGTAATAGTGTATTCTAAGTGTTTGTGAAAATGACTGAATGAGTATAGAATCCTCATTCATGCTCGCCATGACTACTTGTCATGGATATATGATTGTTGTATTGGCGATACCCCTTTGACGAAAGGATTTGCCCTAAATCACGCCACGGCCAATATACACTATATATGTTAAAATGTGTGGCCCAAGTGTTTGTGCAAACGACTGAAAGAATATGGAACTTGGATTCCTGCTTGCCATGACTATCCATCGTGGGTGTATGCCTGTTATGATTGGGGCAACTCCCTAGTGAAAGGATTTGGCCTAATGCCTATGTGATCAACATATGTCATGTATATTGATGTATGTATTCTAAAGTGTTTGTTGAAATGTATGAATGAGTAGTAATTAGTAAATTGTAATGTATAGGGGGATGAGATATGATTCTCAACTCCTTTAACTATGTGTATGATTTCCTTGAATAACTGTGTGATTAGGAATTGAATATGTACAAACTCATGCTTGTGTTATGCTTCATAACATGCTCAACTGCCTTTATGATTTTATCTATGTAATGCATATGTTTAAATTCATATTTACGTTGTATGATCCGTCATGGGTGATGGGGGAGTGGAGCAACGAGTGCGTGCAACAGCCCTGGCAGCCCTAAACGGATAATACCAGACTTTAATTGTATGATTTGAATCTTGATCCATTACTGCTTTATCTATCTGAAATTGATTGTGTTTGGGGCTATGAGTATAGTACAGACAATCGGTACCAGAATTGAATTCGTGGCTGTGATTCATTTGCCACATGAGATGTGTTTGACGAACCCGAGTCGTACTTCGGTTGGCTATAGTGGTTGGCCATGCGAAGTGCTTATGCACTTCATGTCGTTCAACTTATTGTGCGCTCGAGCTAGCCGAGCTAGTCAAGTAACCCGATCTGTCTAATGTATGTTCACCATGTTTGGACGCTACTGCTTGAACCTAGGGTACCAAACTTACCAGTGAAATCCCTTTTAACCATGGTACCTCGATCCGCTAAGACTCATGAGCTGGGCATGGTGGTATGGGACACCGTGGTCGAGGCTGCCTTTATGATTTTATCTATGTAATGCATATGTTTAAATTCATATTTACGTTGTATGATCCGTCATGGGTGATGGGGGAGTGGAGCAACGAGTGCGTGCAACAGCCCTGGCAGCCCTAAACGGATAATACCAGACTTTAATTGTATGATTTGAATCTTGATCCATTATTGCTTTATCTATCTGAAATTGATTGTGTTTGGGGCTATGAGTATAGTACAGACAATCGGTACCAGAATTGAATTCGTGGCTGTGATTCATTTGCCACATGAGATGTGTTTGACGAACCCGAGTCGTACTTCGGTTGGCTATAGTGGTTGGCCATGCGAAGTGCTTATGCACTTCATGTCGTTCAACTTATTGTGCGCTCGAGCTAGCCGAGCTCGTCAAGTAACCCGATCTGTCTAATGTATGTTCACCATGTTTGGACGCTACTGCTTGAACCTAGGGTACCAAACTTACCAGTGAAATCCCTTTTAACCATGGTACCTCGATCGCTAAGACTCATGAGCTGGGCATGGTGGTATGGGACACCGTGGTCGAGCTGTCGGCCTACGCTGGGGCCACGTGCCTCCCCGAAGTGACCATTGAGCAACCAAACTCGTGAGCCGAATACGGTGGTATGGGACACTGTATTCGAGCTGTCGATACTTACGGCGAGAGCCGAGTACGGTGAGACCTGTACTCGTGCTGACGGGCGACGAGTCCTCTGTAGTATCTTCAAGTATACTCCAAGGTCTGTGATTGGCGACGAGCCCTTCACAGCAACTAGAGTATGAGTTGAGCCGAGTACGGTGAGACCTGTATTCGAGCTGATGGCCAGCAATTGAGCCGAGTACGGTGAGACCTGTACACGAGCTGACGGTCAGGAATTAAGCCGCATACGGTGAGATCTGTATCCGTACTGACGGGTGACGAGCCCTTTGTGATGCCTTCGCTATGCATCTCAAACCATAATATCGTATGAGATTAACTAGGATTGACGACCCTAGAATGGATCATGTTTGGGAATGATACAAGGGAGGTACCTTAGTTTCCCAATACTACTGTTTGAAATGGACTAATAATAACTCGGTAATCATGCTCATCATCGCACCGCATGTGCCTAGTAGATGTGGAGCACTGAGGGAGGTATGCATTCGCGAACGTAAGATGATGTCGCATGAGGGTGGTTTGGCAAGGGCATACATCATCATGTCATTTCATACTTGCATTTAATAAGAGTAGTTAAACTTGTTTGATTGTACTGCTTTATCATTACTGCTTGATTGAATTGATAACATGTTAACCTATGCTTTATTGTTCCACTGAGTTGATCACTCACTCCCACGTTACGGGACGGTGTTTGCAACACCAACCAGATTTGTTGAGTTTCAGGTGTTGGCGATGCTTATGAAGCAGAGCCGAACTACTACTATGATGTTGAGGAGGAGTTCTCCTACATGTAATCTCTGACAGGTTTATGAAGACCTGGTATTGTATTGACGGGGCTACGGTACTTGGGATAGGAGACATCACACTTCCTCACATTTGGTATATTTTAGAACTGTACTTGTAATTATTTAACCTGGTAATGTTATCACACTCTGGAGACTCATCATAGTTTATATATTTATCTATCTATCACAGTCTTCCGCTTGCAAATTTAACTGTCTTTGGAGTAGATATGTTGTTTTGGCTTAATCACACTCATGTTCAATGCATGAATACAGTCAACATTCAATCATCATTCATTTTATTGCATAAGTGATGTTCTGGAACTCGGGAGTTGAGTTATATGCTCCCCCCGATTCAGGGCGTTACATTCGTCCATTTTTTTTCTTTCTTTATCTCTTTTTTTGAACCTTTTATTTTTTTTAGAATACTTATTGGAAGGAAGGAATGATGATGGAATGTACCTCAGGATGCTAACCTCTTGTCATTTGGCTTTAGCTTTACGATTGTAATTGTTGACATAGTCAGGTAGGATTACCCATGATAGATATTCACGTTGTCGGCGTTGATAGGCTCTGGAAGATTTTTGCCCCTAATGATGTTGAGATGAAGGGAACCTCCCGGAAGAACCTCGCAGATGATCAACGGACCATCTCAGGATGGCCTGGAGTTGCCCCCTGGATCTAGTAGGCACAATAGTAGAATATGCATTATTACCATGTTGCTAACCTTTCTTTCAGACTTGCTTGTCGTTGGTCCTATCCATCGTTGTTTGCTTTATGTCTTCGAGATATAGTTGGTTGCATCGAGCTTACCACCAATCATTTTCCTTGACTTTTTGCTTCATTCGTATTCATGATGTAGGATGTTGTTGCCGCCTACTTTTGTCTGATATGAGAATGCGTTCATGACCATTGGAAGCCTTTGGGTTCATTCTTTTGATGATGTCCACACCCCATAATGAAGAAGGGCTAAAGTGTTGACTGGTTATAAAGACTCGAAGCATGCACATGGATCTGTTATGCAAGCTTTGAACACTTGAAGCACTTCCTGACATGCTGCAATAACTTATCTTCATCGTTCATTAGTAGGACTCCATCGTAGGCTTCAGACATGATCTTGACAGCTTTGCTTGATGGGCTTGACTTCTGGCTTCATAAGAGATGGTGTATGATTGGTTCTTCATTCGATCCGGGTAAGGATTCCATAAGAGAATACGAGGTTGGATAGCCCCGGACCTCAGGAATTCTATCATCCTCTGCTTGTATTCGGGAGGCGTGGATCTCTTGATGCGTACCATTCTAGGGAGCTCAAGGGATCCCATGTTCACATTTTCATAATCATCCATGACGACATTAGCCTTTGCCTCGAACTTTCGGAGGGAATCCTCTAGCTCGAGAGTCGAATCATCATTTTCCCCATCCTAGGCTTCATTCATACGCATGAGTTTGAAGTCTAACTCTACATCGAAATCAAGTGAGTCAACTTTAAACTCGGGTGTTGTAACAAACGCATTTGGCACATTATTGCTTGTGAACTTTGAAAGATTTTCTATTGTTTTTTTGTTTTGAGAAATTTCTAATTTTTTTTTGTAATAGCCCAGATTTTTCCAACCTGGAATTAGACGTCCTTAGGCAATGGGTCAATCCTAACACCGGTTTAACTTCTCAAACACTCAATTAAAGCCTCAAATCCCTTTTCAAACCATTTTCTTCACAAATCCCACCCTTCACCACCTTGTTCTTTTAATATTTTCTAAGTACTTTCACCATAGACACTATCTTAAAGTTTAGGTAATGAAGAACAATACTTAAACTAAACATTGCTAGAAAGGACTAAGTACCACCCTACACCAAAATCACCCAGGACTAAATCCTTTAGAAATTAGGCGAGAATTAGCCAGTGTTAAACTAGAGTGCCTGTGAAATTAGCACCAATCACTTTAAATACGATCTGCAAGACCCAAAACTTGTAGAATCATTGACGCTAGGTTACCCTAAAATCTATGATCAATCTCATTACCCGGCTGCTCTTGGAAGCATCTCGAAACTCCGTATCGGATCTGGACCGCACGTCGGAAGTCTGATTAACACGAAGTTAAGGAACTAGGACCGCCTTGCTGGGCTTGACAACCATCTCGAAAATCAAATCCAGATAGTGTCCCAGCGTTATTCGCTTGAGCTCGGAGTGAAGAGTGTGAGAAATATGAAATTAATTCAAAATAAAATATCTTGAATAGTAATGTGGCACGTATTGCTTGCGGATCAGTTTTAAGCAACCTGACCGTCGGAATCAGACCAAATTACACCCTCGGATCAGGAGAAATTTCATACACATTTACATGTACTCGGAATCTCCGATCGAGATCCGCTGACCATTGAACTGAAACTGGTCTGCCACGCGTGATCTGGAATTCCGACCGAAACGAAAACTTAAAAGTATATAGATCGGTGTGTAGGTGAGTTTAAGTCCGACCTTTGGCTCAAGGAGGCCTGCTAGAAGTCCTCCGTTGAGCTGAAACCAGCTCACTTTGGTTATAACCTAAGTATACTTTGACTTGGAGTCTATTTCGGTTAGTTTTTAGGCTATATAAGGACCTTAAACCCTCTCTCATGGCAGCCATACGAATTTGAGAGAAACCCTAGAGAGATAAGAGAGAAAAGAGAGAAAGTGTGGGAGCAGTGGGAGAATCTCCCTGCCACTCTTCCCTACTGCTATACGTGTTTAACCGCCTCGTTCTATTCGCTTTCCCGGCGATTCCGGCTCCATTTCTAGGTAAGAAACCCTAACCCTAATCTGTTTTGGAGTTGTAAGGGTTGTAGGTTATGAAATAGCTAACCTATTTCGTTCTGTAGGTTGCCAAACTGCCGTAGACGGAAGCTTAGCAAACCTACTGTATTCTTTACGATTCTACGACAAAAGGTGTAGACTTTAGGTGTATAGGTTATGGTTTTCAACACTTTCAATGTCAGATAATGATAGATTCATGATCTGCATGTAATTGCACATGTACAAAGTGTTGTCTGTTTTCCGTTTCGATTAAAGATGAAAAATATGAAATTCTACATACTCTAGGTATTTGTAGAAAGTACCGTATACGTACAAATTTTAGAAATGTGTATGACATGATTATTTGTCGTATAAATATATTTTATGTGGATAAATTACCCGTTTGGCGAAAGGACTCGCCCTAGTACATGTTTTGCTTATATACACTATGTATGTTGAAATTGTGTATTCTAGAAAATACCATATACGTATAAATTTTGGAGATGTATTTGTCATGATTATTTGCTGTATGAATATATTATACATGGATAAAATATTCGCTTGGCGAAAGGATAGCCCTAATACATGTTTTGCTAACATACACCATGTATGTTGTAATAGTGTATTCTAAGTGTTTGTGAAAATGACTGAATGAGTATAGAATTCTCATTCGTGCTCGCCATGACTAATTGTCATGGATATATGATTGTTGTATTGGCGATACCCCTTTGACGAAAGAATTTGCGCTGAATCACGCCACGGCTACTATACGCTATATATGTTGAAATGGGTAACCCAAGTGTTTGTGAAAATGTTCAAATGAATATGGAACTTGGATTCCTACTTCCCATGACTATCCGTCGTGGGTGTATGCGTGTTATGATTGGGGTAACTCCCTAGTGAAAGGATTTGGCCTAATGCCTATTGATCAACATATGTCATGTATGTTGATGTATGTCTTTTAAAGTGTTTGTTGAAATGTCTGAATGAGTAGTAGTTAGCAAATTGTAATGTATAAGGGTGTTGAGATATGATTCTCAACTTCCTTTAACTATGTGTATGATTTCCTTGGATAGCTGTGTGATTAGGAATTGAATATGTACAAACTCATGCTTGTGTTGTGCTTCATAACATGCTCAATTGATTGTATGATTTTATCTATGTGATGCATATGTTTAAATTCATGTTACGTTGTATGATCTGTCATGGGTGATGGGGGAGTGGAGCAACGAGTGCGTGCAACAACTCTGGCAGCCCTAAACAGATAATACCGGACTTTGATTGTATGATTTGAATCTTGATCCATTATTGCTTTATCTATCTGTAATTGATTGTGTTTGGGGCTATGATTATAGTCCAGACAATCGGTACCAGAATTGAATTCGTGGCTGTGATTCATTTGCCACGTGTGATGTTTTCGACGAACTCGAGTCGTACTTCAGTTGGCGATAGTGGTTGGCCACGCGAAGTGCTTATGCACTTCATGTCATTCAACTTGTTGTGCGCTCGAGCTAGCCGAGCTCGTCAAGTAACCCGATCTGTCTTATGTATGTTCACCATGTTTGGACGCTACTGCTTGAACCTAGGGTACCAAACTTACCAGTGGAATCCCTTTTAACGATCGTACCTCGATCCGCTAAGACTCATGAGCCGGGCATGGTGGTATGGGACACCGTGGTCGAGCTGTCGGCCTACGCTGGGGCCACTTACCTCCCCGTAGTGACCAGTGAACAACCAAACTAGTGAGCCAATTATGGTGGTATGGGGCACTATATTCGTGCTGTCGGCCTACATTGATAAGGTGATGGGGGAGTGGTGCAACGAATGTGATCAACAGCCCTGGCAGACCTTTGTAGTGACCTCGAGCATACTCTGGAATCGCGTTGAGCCTTAGAGTTTTGCCACGGTGTATGGAGTATGAACTAGGCCTGTTTCTATATAGTGATGAATCGTTAAAGAGGTGATGGGGAGCAGTGTAACCTTTGTATGTAACAGCCCTGACAGCCTTGCAGTGACCTAGAAAACACACCATCGTCTGAGATTAACTAGGACTGACGACCCTAGAATGGATCATGTTTTGGGAATGATACAAGGGAGGTACTTAGTTTCCCAATCCTACTGTTTGAAATAGACTAATAAAATACTCGGTAATCATGCTCATCATGCATTGCATGTGCCTGGAAGATGTGGAGCACTGAGGGATGAAAGCATGCCGTGAACGTGAGATGGTGTCGCACGAGGGAGGGTGTGGTGAGGGCATACATCATGACTGCATCCATACTTGCATTAATAAGAGTAGTTAGGAGTGTTTGATTGTACTGCTTTATCATTACTGCTTGACTGAGTCGACAACATGTTAACCTATGCTTTATTGTTCCACTGAGTTAGCTACTCACTCCCACGTTACGGGACGGTGTTGTACACACCAACCAGATTTGTTGAGTTTCAGGTGTCGGCGATGCTTATGAAGCAAAGCTAGACTACTATGATGTTGAGGTGGAGCTCTCCTACATGTAGCTCTCTGACAGGTCTATGAAGACCTGGTATTGTATTGACGGGGCTATGGTACTTGGAATAGAAGACATTACACTTACACATTTGGTATATTTCAAAAATGTATTTGAGATTTATTAACCTGATAATGTTATCACACTCTGGAGACCACCACAGTTTTTATATATTTTATATATCTATCACAGTCTTCCGCTTGCTAATTCACTGTCTCTAGAGTATGATATTCTGTTTTGGCTTAATCTCATTCATGTTCAATGCACTAATACAGACAACATTCAATCATCATTATCTATGTTGCATAAGTGATGTTCTGGAAACTCGAGAGTTGAGTTACTACTCGACCCTCGATTTTTCAGGATGTTACATTTTTGGATTTTGACAAGTATATGATTTTTATTTTTATTTTTGGCATTTTGAAAATATCTAGTGTTTTTGGCTTTGGATTTTGCCAAGTATATGATTTTTTTTTTTTGGTGTTTCGGAAATATCCAGTGTTTTTGGCTTTTTGAGAATTTTCTGATTTCTTTTGTTTTTTGATATTTTTTTTAGAAAGACAGCGATGTGAACTAGGGATTGCCTGATTCGATTTAAGGAGCCGAACATTATTTTCTTTTATTGTGTCGTCTTGGGGATCGCGAACCAGCTACTGCCCTGCGCTCCCTCCCCTTAGGAGGCAAGGCCAGACGGATCAGTAGGTGGGCCCTCATTGTCGTGACCAAATGTGTGATGAGTTTGGGACCGGGATCTGAGTTAGCGTTGGATGTCATTTTTCTTAGCTCATCCTCGATGCATTGTGACTCTTTGAATTCTTCCAGCTCGGGTGGAACCCAAACTGTGGTCCAGTCAATTAGGGGAAATTCTTGCCCCTTGCCGAAGTCATTTTTAAATAACTCATTTAGGTTCATTCTGCTCATTTGATCCTCCACGGTAGATCTTGGCCTGCCAATCGGATGGATGATCCCTTCTCTGATAGATTTGATTGATGTGTGGATGAAGGGATCGTCCTCCTCTTGCCGACTTTGTCCTCCTTCGATCCATTTGTGCTTTGGTACCTCACCCATAGGAGGCTGATATCGCAGTCCTGTCATGCCTGCACTTTCTTGATATTCGAGCTGATAATAAAAATGTTGGTGCTCGACTGAAGGGAAGACATAGTTTGATCCGATGGGACATGCAAGAGGCATGCAATTCACAGTCTCGATCTCAAGACTATGTTATGGGATGTCCTCATCGAAGCATTGTATGTCTATGATTGGGACATGTAACTCTTGATGGTTGACTACTTTTATCAGAAAGGTTTGTTCGGAATCATCCAGAACGGTCAGTGCTTTGTCTCCGGAATGCACTTGGCCTTTTGGTGAAGAGTCGAAGAGAGAGACTTGACTCTATGGATCCAAGATCGTTCAGGGAGGAGATGAAATGAAGCTGTGATATCAAAGACCTAAAAAGTGATGGTTGATGCTTTAAGGCTAATCAAGATCTCGACATTAATCTCTTCCTCGACCTTTCTCCTAGAGGCGGGAACCACTCGTCCTAAACTCTTCTCTTGAAGGATTGAAGACTGAGCAGCGCTAGGCAAAACCCTTTGAATAGCAGAATGTCCTTCTTGGAAAGTTACCACATGATTAAAGTTGGGCCCTGATTTTGCTAGGGCATGCGGTATGTTGATCGAAGAAGGAGCATTTTCTTGGATCACGAGGGTTGAAGTATGGGCCGGATAGGCAGGTGGTGCCCCTTGTGAGGCAAAAGATGTATGGACTGGATTGATCGGTGGTGGCTCCTATAGACTTGGGGGCATGGAGATTGGACTAGATGGAGATTCCCCTTGCATGTTTGAGAGCGAAGAGATTAGACTGGCATGGTGTGCCCCGTGTAGACTTGAGGGCATGGAGACTGGACCAGCTGGAGATGCTCATTGCATATTTGAGAGCGAAGAGATTGGACTGACAGGGTGTGCCCCTTGTAGACTTGGGGGTATTGTTGTTAGGCTGACAGTGATTGAATGGAAGCATTGGATTGGATTGACTGGGGGTGGCTCTCCTTGACTGATATTGTTAGTAGGGGTTCCTGATGAACCGAGGCATACTTGATACGATGGCAGGGGATTTTGGAGGGTGTAATTGGTAGTGGTGACAGCAGGAGGGGTAACCACAATCCTTTGGTTATCAATCAGATCTTGGACTGCATGTTTCAGGGTAAAACAATGGTCCGTTGTGTGGCCTCAGGATTGGTGGTATGCACATACTCATTCTCATTATAGTTTGGCGGCAGAGGGTTTGGTGGGGACCTAGGTAGTAGCGGAGTAAGTATTTTCCTTTGGACTAGCATGACTAGTATCTCGCTGTAAGTTTGGGCTATCGGTGTAAACTGCCTAGGCTCCCAGGCCATCCACGTTTGCTGACCATGATTGGGGTACTGAGGAATTTCCCTTTGCTGTTGTTGTTACCATTTTCCCTCTTGAGGGGCGAATTGAGCACCTTGGGTAGAAGCGATGAGATTGTCTTCTTCTGTTGGATGGAGGATAGGAACACTTCTGTTATCATTCTCGTATACAGTAGGCCTTCTTTCCATTATCCGTTGTACTAGGGAGGCCTGATGAGGTGTAACATCCCGAATTTTTTCCAACTTAGCAATGGACGTCCTTGGATGTAGAACTGCCATAGGACCTTATTCTGTTGTAATTAGGGCGTGATTTAGTTAAGTATTAATAACTTGGATTACTTTATATACAAACTACAAAGGCCCAAGTACCACCTCAGGTAAAAAACAAATAGGACCAAATCCTTTAGAAATTAGACAAGGATTAACTAGTGGAAAACTAGATTACATACGAAATCCGCACTAATCACTTTAAATACGATCTGCAAGACCCAAAACTTGTAGAATCATCGATGCTACAATACCCCGAAATCTAGGATCAATCTCATTACCCAGTTGTTTTCGGGAACACATTGAAACTTCGTATCGGATCTGGACCGTACATCGAAAGTCCGATTAATGCGAAGTTAAGCGTTTAGGACCACCTTGTTGAGCTTGACAACCATCTCAGAAATCAAATCCAGATAATGTTCTGGGGCTATTCGCTTGAGCCCGGAGTGAAGAGTGTGAGAAAATGTGATTTTCTTTATAAATTAAATCTCGTTTAAGTAATTTGAGACTTGTCACTTGCTGGCCTGATGTAAGCAATCAGACCGTCAAAATCTGACCGTCAAAATCTAACCCAAATATACCCTCGGATCAGTAGAAATTTCATATACATGGCAGTGTACTTGTGGCCCTGATCGAGTCTCAGTGACCGTTGAACTGAAACTGGTCCGCCACGGGCGATCTGTAAATCCGATCGGACCGAAAATGTAACTTGACCTAGATCCAATGTCTGTGAGCTTAAGTCCAACCTTTGACTCAAGGGGGGCTTCCAGAAGTGCTCCGTTGAGACGAAACTGTCCGTATTTGGACATAACCTAAGTATACCTTGGCCCTGGGTCTAATTTGGTGAGTTTTGGGCCTATATAAGGACCTTAAGCCCTCACTCTCTCATTCCATATGAATTTGAGAAAAACCCTAAGAGAGAGAGAAGAGAGAAAAGAGAGAGAGAGAGAGAGAGAGAGAGAGAGTGTGTGTGTGTGTGTGTGTGTGTGAAGTGGGGATTCTTCTTGGGATTCAATCACATCATCCTACGTGCTTATCCGCCGCTTCCGTATCGCTTTTCCAGCGATTCCGTCTTCGTTCATAGGTAAGAAAACCTAGCCCTAAGCTGTTTGAGAGTTTCTAAGAGTGTAGGTGATTAAATAGCTGACCTGTTTCATGATTCAGGTTGTAGTTGTGCCGTAAACAAAGGCGTTGGGTTCAAACTGGTTTCGGTTCAAGTTTACCGACAAAAGGTGCGAACTTTAGACGTATAGGTTATGGTGTTCAACACTTTCAATGTCAGATAATGATAGATTCATGATTTGGATGCTATTACACATGTACAAAGTGTTGTCCGTTTCGTTTTTCGGTTATACGTTAACTATGTTGAATATACTGTATTCCTCGTATTTGTAGGAAATACCGTATACGTATGAAATACGGATTTGTGCTTTCCATGATTAATTGTTGTCTAGGTAGGCTAGATACATGTGTATCAACTTCTGGGTGAACGGATTAGCCTAACACCTGTTATATTAACATACGTCGTGTAGGTACTAGTTGTAGCCTAAGTGTTTGCAGAAATGTTCGAATGAATATGAAACTATGATTTATGTTTGCCATGACTATTGATCATGAATGCATGATCATGGTTCATGTGGCAATCCTTTGTGAAAGGATTTGCTACGACTTGTGTTTTAACTAGCATATTATAGGTATGTTGGAATGTGTAGTCTAAGTGTTTGTGAAAATGCTTATATAGATATGTACTTAATCTAGCAGTGCCTTGAGTAGGTGTTGAGATAGGATTCTCAACTACCTTAATGATGTGTATGAGTTCCTTCATGTAAGTTGTTTAGTTTAATCACTTACTGGTTTATGAAACGTATGTGTTTGGATTTCCTGTTTGCATTATGTTTTATAACATGCTTGTTAATATGTTTGAAATACTTATTTAATTATGCTCTGACTACTTCACATGTTTAAGTTGTATTCTATAAAATCCGTGAAGGGTGATGGGGGAATGGTGTAACGATTCCGTGCAACAGCCCTGGCAGCCCTAAGCGAACAATATCAGACTTTGATTGTGTGGTTTGAAATGTTGATCCATTACTGCCTTAACTATCTGTAATTGAATGTGATTAGGGCTATTGTATAGTCCAGGCAATCGGTAACAGGCCTTGAGTTCGTGGTTGAGATTCATTCGCCACGAAGGACATGTTTGATGAACCCGAGCCGTACGTCGGTTGTCGGCAGTGGTTAGGCCACGCGAAGTGCTTATGTACTTCATGTCGTTCAACTTGTCGTGCGCTCGTGCTAGTCGAGCTCGTCAAGTAACTCGATCTGTCTAATATATGTTCACAATGTTTGGACGCTACTGCTTGAACTTAAGGTACCCAACTTACCAATGGAATCTCGTTAACCTTGGTACCTCGATCCGCTAAGACTCATGAGCCGGACATGGTGGTATGGGACACTTTGGTCGAGTTGTCAACCTGTGCTGGGGCGATGTGCCTCCCCGTAGTGACCAGTGAGCAACCCAAACTCGTGAGCCAAATATGCTGGTATGGGACACTGTATTCAAGCTGTTGGCCTACACTGTTTTGATGGGTGATGGGGGAGTGGTGTAACGAGTGTGTGTAACAGCCCTGACAGCCCTAACTGTGCCCGGTGTAGTGACCTCGAGCATACTCTGAATCTGCGGAGGGGCGACGAGCCTTCCCATAGTAAACAGAGTTAAATTAGGCCTGTATTGATAAGGTAATGGGGGAGCAGTGCAACGGGTGCTTGTAACAACCCTGGCAACCCTTTATAGCGACCTAGAACCGCATCATCATATGAGATTGTCTAAGACTGACGACCCTATAATGGATCATTGTTTGGGAATGATATAAGGGAGGTACCTTAATTTCCCAATCCTGCTGTATGAAAATGACTAATAACAACTCGGTAATCATGTGCATATATATCGTACTGCATGTGCCTAGAAGATGTGGAGCACTGAGGGATAAAAGCATGCCGCAGACGTAAGATGGTGTCACACGAGGGAGTATGTTGGCAAGGGCATGCATCATGACTACATTCCATACTTGCATTAATAAGAGTATTTAGGATTGTTTGATTGTACTACTTTATCATTACTGCTTGACTGAATTGATAACATGTTAACCTATGCTTTATTGTTCCTCTGAGTTGATCACTCACTCCCATGTTACGGGACAGTGTTGTACACACCAACCAGACCCTGTTTGAGTTCCAAATGATGGCGATGCTTGCGAAGCGGAGCCGGACTTTCATGATGATGAGGAGGATTTCTCCTGCATGCTGTTTTCAGGCGGTTTCATGTGAGCCGTGTCTTGGTCGACAGGGTTATAGGGATGTCGACTAGATGACTTTATACAATTTGGTATATTTTGGAATTGTACTTGTAATTAATTAACTTGGTAACATTATCACACTCTGGAGACTCATCACAATTTATATATTTTATATATCTATCACAATCTTTCGCTTGCAATTTCACTTGTCTCTGGAGTATGATATACTGTTTTGGTATAATCTCATTCATGTTTCAATGCTCTCATCATGATCATCATTATCTATGTTGCATAAGTGATGCGTTGGAACTCGGGAGCTGAGCTTTGCTCGACCCCCGATTTTCAGGGCGTTACATGAGGCCACCAGGGGGAGATTGTCCCAACCCTTATTCTGGCTTCGACTTGTTCCCCGACGCGGATGAGTTGGGTAAAGTTGGCATATGGATATGAGACGAGGTATCCAAAGATACTCGAGTTTGCCGAGTGGATTATCATGTAGATTTGATCCTCGTCATCAATGGGTGTTTTCATTCTAGCGGTCATTGCCCACCACCGTCTAACGTAAGCTGACAATAACTCATCATTCCTCTACCTTAAGGCAGCAAGATCCACCCTTTTGGGTGCTACATTAAGAATGTACACGAAACGATCAATGAAAGCTTGAGAAAGTTGTTCCCAAGTTTTAATTCGATGGTAGTCTAATGACGTGTATCAATCTAATGCATCGTCTTTCAAGGATTTTTAAAACAAACGAATCAACGCTCCGTCATTACCTGTCATAGTATTAAGCTCTCCACTGAATGCTATTAAATGGTCCATAGGACACCCCGTACCATCATATCTCTTGAATTTTAGTACTTCAAAGTTTTGAGGTACCCTGGCATTGGGAAAGGGACATAAGTCCCTGAATTTGGTGGATGGGAGATCCACCCCCCTACCATTCCTCTACAATTGCTCTCGAAGTTCCGTGAGTTCAGAAGGATCATATGAGAGGGGTTTTGCCCCTTGAAATTGACCAGATCTCCTACTAGGAAGAGGATGTTGGTGATCTTGTGTTGATTCTGTAGGGAAGGGTAGAATGGGATTTGCTGGAGGGGGGAAGGGAGGAAGCAAAGGGAGGTTGTGGGGTTAAACTGTTTTGAGCACTATGTTGTGTTGCCTGTATGTCCGGTATGACGCTTGGCACTAGGCAAAGCAATAGTTCTTGCATTGCTCGAAGTAGTAACTCTTGCGTGGTTGTATTGGCCTGTGGTTCTGTTGGAGCTGCTGGAGGTGTCAATGACGGTGCCGGTACCAGCGCCGATGCTTCAGGAGCTGGCAGAGCTGCCGACTCTTTTTCATGGGTAGCCATAGCTGCATGGGATTGTGTGGTCATGGTTAGGATTGATGCTCAAACAAGTGTAAGCCAAAGATGATTTTTTTTTTTGTGAATGCAGTGATGAATGTCCCTTGAGATTGGAATACCACACGTTTTTGAATCGGATCTCAGCTAGTGTGCTCTAGCATATTCCCCAGTGGAGTCGTCATTCTGTAGACACTGGAAATCGGTGCTCACACTGATTTATATGTTATGTTTTGGTGGTGGGGTGATTCGGCTGATTTGTGAATGTTGGAGTCACCACTAGCCAATTAATCTCAGAATCCCGCAGTCAGCTACAACCCACGGAATATGTAAGGTTAGAGAAATTCGAAGACTCTCCTACCTTAGATTGACTCTAAGGGACCTCGGTTATAAAGAGGGAAGGTGTTAGGCACCCTCTCTACCCGTATAAATGTACAGTCTCTACTTAGTATGGTAAAACAATTTTAAGGGATAGATGATGTTGTCGAAATAGGACTAGGTACACACGTAGATTTCTGATGCGGTAAGATCCAAAATTTTGACAAGCCATAGAGCATATGTCCAATGGTGTATCTGGAAGGTGGATGTGATGATGCTTATGCCAAATGATGAAGAAATGAACTAGATTACTAGGAATTTCTGATGTGACAGGATCCGTTGTACGACAAGTCATAGAGCATACGTTCACTAGAGATTTAGAGAAGCAGGGGGGTTGAGAAGGGAATAGATGTCATGATAAATGTTTGTGTATAAACTGAACGGATCTTTGGCTTGCTCTTCAGATAGCTAGAACATGGAGCACACTATGGACAGTTTGGGTTAGGCTTAAAAGTTAGAAGGGTTGAGTTGGTTGAGGTGAGGTTAAGAAGCGGCTGGAAAATCAAGACTTTGGGGCTTGGGAGCTCCTTCTCACTCTCACTCTCTTTCCCTCTTTCTTTCTCTTTCTCTCTCTCTCTCTCCCTTCTCTCTCTCTCTCTCCCTTGGTTTGGTGTGTGTGGAAAGGAGAAGAGGAGAAGGCTATTTATAGCCTTCTCCAATGGCATTTGGGTAAATATTGGGTTTAGGAAGGGTGAAAGTTGACGTGGCAAATGGTGATTGGTGGAAAGGAGAGAGACGCCATGTGGCATATTCCCATTAGCTATGGGGCTTGGTAAAATGGTAAATGGTGAAATTTGGAGGGGTAAATTCATGAGAAAGTTGACTTTTGGATGCTGGGACAACTGTCCACACGCGGGCCGCGAGTGGCTGCAGCCCGAGTACCGCCAGCGGTAGTCAGACTACCGCCCGGAGCTCGTTTAGGCTGGGCTCGCATGTGCGGGCTTTGCTCAGTGTGCATGTTCGCACGGTAGCCTCCTTTCGGAGTTTGATGGCTCAGATAGATGGGTTTAGGCTTGGGTAAAGGGTTCTGATCAAGGTATAGGGTATAAGCGGGGGCTGTGTGTGGATTGAATGGTTTGGATCGAGGTTTTAGGTCCTGGTTTGGAGGTTTTTGATAATTTGGGTCAGGGTTAGGTTTAAGCTGAGATTAGGGTTAGGTTCGGATTAGGGTTCGGTTTAGGATATGCTCGTAGTTTCGATAGTCTTAGCCTTCTCAAGATATTAGCCTGGGTGGGGTGTCTACGGGAGCTATGTCAGAAAGTCTCTAAGTTATTTGAACTTGGGGATCTAATCATTCTAAGTTCTCATAGGAAAGTTATTAACAGATATGTGATGTTTTCTTTAGGTATTCCCAAGTTATGCTCTGATATTATCTTATGTCACGCCCCAAACTCGGAAACCGGGCTCACAAAATTCTCAATCGCTGAATCTAGTGCCGACAGCCTCCGTAGTACCCCATTCTCGGCTCCTAGCATGCATATGCCAGATTTCGATCCTAGGATCCTACTAAGAGGATTTTCCAACGTACTTTTATCTCGTAAGAAGCATAACCACAAGTTTACCCAAACCACAAAGTCAACATCATCATCACATATCCACTAATATAAACATTTGAATACAATGTTGAAAGGGAAATACATATGTCAAAATCAAAGCTCCAGGAGTGTGATGCAAGCTCCAGGAGTGTGATGTACTCTCCAAGCTCAACAATGCTTCGACCTAACGCCCACCTACACGCATCTATCGGGCATAAGCTTATAGAAAGCTTAGAGGGTGGTGAAAGTGTGTGCGATGCACGTGCCAAGCATATAAATATCAGAGTAAGTGGAAATATTGTAAGTCTATAAATCATTCAATATCAGAATATGTAATGCAGATCGACTATGCAAATGCGGAATCATAGAGAGTTAAATATCAGATGTCGATGATGCAATGCAATATGTAAATCCTATTAAGTCCATCTAGGCCATATAAGTACAGAAACATAGCAACCCAAAATGTCATATGACGCGGATGTAATGCAATATGCGATGAGAATGAAATGACCAAGCTGGAGTGTGAGGTCGGGATGATAGTATGTAGTATCGCAAACTATGGGGTCCATCACAAGGGACCTCTATCCAAAGCAGTCCCATACCTAAATTTGGATAGCTAGACCCAATGTGGTAGACTCCTGATCTCAAGTTGGTCACGCGCCCCAACCGAAATCCTGGCCACTTCGAAGGTACACACGATGACTTGATTTCGCATCACCAGCCCGAGTGGATAGTGAATGAATGAATGAATGAGTAAAATGTTGGGTATATAACTCCTGCTCAGTAAGTCCACATATCGTACCGTACATCTCTGGGATCATCACTAGGGTCTAGTACACTCCAAACCAGATAGCCGCCCCATCGTGCACAACAAGGTGAGTGAAAGAGACCTCACTATGTGCCTGTCAATATTAGGCCTGACTCGTCGATAACGGACCTATTCCTCGAGATGGACAAACTCAGCCTAGCTTTGCCCCATCCTCTCAATAAGGTAAGGCCGCACTCCCTTCCAACCGACCACGACACAGTGGGAGACGCGGCCTAACGGTATACGACCCTCACATGCGCATGCATCCACTCTGTCTGGATGTTGGAGCAACCTCTAGAACCAAGAGGATTTAAAGACTTTCTCCCAGGGTTATCTATAGCACCCCATGTGGAAAAGATTTTTGGTGTCCCATCTGGCCATCCACGACATGCCTGTAGAAGTTACGACTCTGATGTCGCTAGGACGTACGATGGTCATGTCACACAATGCGAATTGCATGAGCCACACTATCCAGTCATGCAGCAATCCTCCATGTACCGCGCGCTCATGTGGACAACTCCTCCTATCATGGAGTCTCATAATAATCTGCCCAATGACATGTGATATGATCAATCACTCCTCATAAGCATACATATGATGCGTATGGGCATGGATCGTGAAGTTATACTAAGCATGTTATAAGATGATGATGTAATCTCCTCATATCAAGGATGGGCCTAGATAGCCTACTCATAACAAGAATGGGCCTCACAATGGGCCTAAGGGAAGGTCACAATGTGGACATCTAACCGTCATTGCCCATCAATGTCGACATTTAACCAACATCGCTTGTAAGCAGTGGCCCACATAAACATCATTACATACATTATAGTGAAATCACACATTACATCAGTCCGCACATTCATTGCATTGGGCCTCACTCAAGGGCCATATATACACCACATCGGGCCTCACCATATGGGCCACAAATACATCACAATGGGCCACGTACATGGGCCTCAAATACATCACAGCAGGCCACATACCTGGGCCTAATACACATCATAATGGACCGCATGACATGGGCCTAATACACATCACGATGGGCCGCATGACATGGGCCTAACATATATTACAATGGGCCGCTCAATGGGCCGTGCCAATAAGCCTCATATATATCAAGTGGGCCGCATCAATGGGCCGCACCAATGGGTCTCATATACATCAAGTGGGTCGTATCAATGGGCCGCACCAATGGGCCTAGAAAAGTGAATGAACCGTGTGCATGCAAAACACACATCATGGTAAGCCACAGAAATGAACGACATAGATATATAATACATGCATCAATGGTAGGCCCCACGTGGAACTGTCCAAAGGTGGACGGTGTGAATATAGAATACGTACACCAAGGTGGGCCCCATCACATGGGCCTAATATACATAACAGGTGGGCCTCGCATACACAGTAAATGGGCCCCACCAGATGGGCAGCGTGGGTACAACATACATCACGGTGGAGCCTACGGCACCGTCCAAACATTGTCCATGTAAATCACCATTGTCCAAACATTGTCTATGTAAATCAGCATTGTCCAAACATTGTCCAACACAATCTAGATGGTGTGGATGAAATTAATACATCATTGTGGGTCCCCCAGATGGACAGCTGGATGAAACAATACATCATGGTGAGTCGGCTGGATGAAACAATACATCAAGGTGGACCCCACCCGTCCCAACCTATGGACGGTGTGGGTATACAATACATATATCAAAGGTGGGCCACACCGTCCAACAATCTGGACGGTGAGGATAAGGCCCATAGATCATGGTTGCCCCCTTACAGCACCGTCTAGATGGATGGTGTGTATACGGAATACATGCATCAAGGTGGTTCCCATCCCACACGTGTGGGGTGGGCCCCACACACCTGCTGATCGGATGAACGGTATGGATATAACACTTACCTCGTGGTGGGGGTCAGAACTTGCTGACGATATTGCAACAATAGCTGCATGCTGCTTGGGACCCATCGTCCTTGCTTAGACGGTGTGGATCCAACACATCATCAAGGTGGATCCACACGTGTGGGGCCCACTAGGATAATGTAACACCCTGAAATTCGGGGGTCGAGTATGAACTCAACTCCCGAGTTCCAACGCATCACTTATGCAACATACACAATGATGGTTAAATGTTGTCTGAGTTAGCGCAATAAACATGAATGAGATTATACCAAAACAGTAATTCATACTCCAGTTCAATTGTATAAAGGCAAGCGGAAGACTGAAATTTTATATTCAAAGTATGTAAAGTAACAAAATTTTATGAACTCCAGAGTATGAGTACTAACTGAGTACCAATATACATGTATTGTTTCTAAGTCAAAAAATCAAAATGCAACTCCCAAGATAAGCCCTGAAAATCCCGCGATGCAGCTGGCCTAAGCAAAGCCGTCAGAATACTGCATAAAGGAGAACTCCTCCTGATCCTCATCGAAGTCGGGCTCCGGCTCCTGAACCAAGGCGCCATCTACACCGTCCCGTAACGTGGGAGTGAGTAGCTAACTCAGTGGAACAATAAAGCATAGGTTAACATGTTATCAATTCAATCAAGCAGTAATGATAAAGCAGTACAAATCAAACATTTCTAACTACTCTTATTAAGTGCGAAAATGAAATGACATGATGCTGTATGCCCTTGCCAAACCACCCTCAAGCGACATCATCTTACGTTCGCGAATGCTTACTCCCTCAGTGCGCCACATCTACAAAGCACATGCGGTGCGATGATGCTCATGATTACCAAGTTTTTATTAGTCCATTTCAAACAGCAGTATTGGGAAACTAAGGTACCTCCCTTGTATCATTCCCAAACATGATCCATTCTAGGGTCGTCAATCCTAGTTAATTTCATACGATATTATGGTTTGAGAAGCGTAGTGAAGGCATCGCAAAGGGCTCGTCACCCGTCAGCGCGGATACAGATCTCACCATATGCGGCTCAATTGCTGGCCGTCAGCTCGAGTACAGGTCTCACCGTACTCGGCTCAATCACTAGCCGTCAGCTCGAGTACAGGTCTCACCGTACTCGGCTCAACTCATACTCTAGTTGCTGTGAAAGACTCGTCGCCAATCACAGACACTTGGAGTATACTCGAAGATACTACGGAGGACTCGTCGCCCGTCAGCACGAGCACAGGTCTCACCGTACTCGGCTCTCGCCGTAAGTATCGACAGCTCGAATACAGTGTCCCATACCACCGTATTCGGCTCACGAGTTCGGTTGCGCAATGGTCACTACGGGGAGGCACATGGCCCCAGCGTAGGACGACAGCTCGACCACGGTGTCCCATACCACCATGCCCGGCTCATGCGTCTTAGCGGATCGAGGTACCATGGTTAACGGGATCGCCACTAGTAAGTTTGGTACCCTAGGTTCAAGCAGTAGCGACCAAACATGGTGAACACACAAATACACTTCGGTTTACTTAACGAGCCTGACTAGCTCGTGCGCACCACAAGTTGGGCGATATGGAGCGCAAAAGCACTCCGTGTGGCCAACCACTATCGCCAACCGAAGTACGACTCGGGTTCGCCAGACACATCCTTTGTGGCGACATAAATCTCAGCCACAATCGCAAGTCTGGTACCGAATGTTTGGACTATAGACATAGTCCCAAACTCAAACAGTTCTCATCAATAGCATGTGGAGTAAAGCATGATAAACAAATAATACAAGCATGTTAGCAGGCATGTTATAAAGCATGAAGTAAAGCATGAAGTAAAGCATGTTGTAAAGCATGTTGTAAAGCATGTAGTAAAGCACTATCCACATAGGGATATAATTACATACACATTACAAGTGAGTGGTTCTAGTGAACCACCGCATGGAGGGGATCCTACATGTCTCTAAGGGAGTCGGGAATCCCATATCAGTACCTCTCTAAGGCACTAATACACAAGCATTTACACACAAGCATTTACACAAACACTTAGAGTACGTCATTCCAACATACATGACGTATGTTAGCAAATTGCGTATTAGGGCTATTCTTTCGCCAAGCGGTTATTTTATCCGCGTATACCATATTCATACAACAAATAATCATGACAATTACACTTCCAAATTTTACACATATGCGGTATTTCTAGAATACACAATTTCAACATACATAGCATTTACAAACGAACATGTATTTCAGCGATTCCTTTCGCCAAACTAGTATTTTATCCATATATTATATAATCATGCATTAAATAAACATGTCAAACATTTTCCCGAAAAAAATACGTATACGGTATTTCTACGTATACCTAGAGTATGTGAAATTCCATATTCTACAACGTTAATCGAAACAGGAAACAGAAAGCACCTTGTACATGTGCATTTACATGCAGATCATGAATCTATCATTATCTGACATTGAAAGCGTTGAAAAACGTAACTTATACACTTAAAGTCCTCACCTTTGCCCTTGGAATCACAACGAATCAGCAAGGGTAGTAGAGCTTCCGTATACGGGAGTTTTCTAGCCTAAAGAGCGGAATCGGTTAGCCTTTACATAACCTACAACGAATCTACATCAAATCAGACCTAGGGTTAGGGTTTCTTACCTTCAAACGGAATGGATACCGCCGGGAAAACACCTGGAAAGGAGCGGTGTAGGCCGTGCGACAACCAAAAGCAGTAGGAGGAAGATCACCTACAAACTCCAAGCTCTTCTCTCTCTTTCTCTTCTCTCTCTCTCTAGGGTTTTTCTCCCAAATTCGTATGGCTGTGAGAGGGGCTGTTCTAAGCCCCTTTTATAGCCAAAAACATCCCCAAAATAGACTCAGGTTCAAGGGTTACTGCTAATATAGGATATTCGTCACTTTTCCAGCTCAAAAGAGAGGTTCTGGTGGCCCTCCTTGAGCCAAACGTCAGACTTAAGCTCACCACACATGGATCTATGTGGGATTACGTTTTCGACTCGATCGGATTCCCAATCGCACGTGGCGGACCACTTTCAGTTCAACGGTCAGTGGGCCACGATCCGAAATTCCAAGTACATGTAAATGTTCCTGAAATTTTTCTTAATCCGAGGGTGTAATTTGGTCTGATTCTGACGGTCAGGTTGCTTAATACTGACGCGTAAGCGAATGGTGCCAGATCACTATTCCAGATATTTATTTTGGGATGGGAATAGTGTTTTTCACACTCCCTCGCTCCGGATCGAAACGAATAGCCGTGGGACATCGGCTGGACCTGATTTTTGAGGTGATTGTCAAGCCCAGTGAGGTGGTCCTAGTTCCTTAGCTTCGTGTTAATCGGACTCCCGATGTGTGATCTAGACCTAATACGAAGTTTCGTTTCATTCCCGAGAGCAGACGGGTAATGAGTTTGGTTCTAAACTTTAGGGTAACCTAGAGTCACTTGTTTTGCAAGTTTTGGGTCTTGCAGATCGTATTTAAAGCGATCCCAACGGATTTCATGGCTAAACGAGTTTAGCACTTAGTTAACTTTGTTAAATTTCTAAAGGATTTAATCCTAATTGATTTCTGGTCGAGGTGGTACTCGAGCCAATGTACGGAAATTTACGGGTCGTTACAATCTACCCCCCTTAAACAAAAAATTTCGTCCTCGAAATTTATACCTTTTCATAGTCCTCGAGAATCTGAGGGTAGTTCTTCCTGACCTCGGCCTCAGTCTCCCAGGTAGCTTCCTCCTCGGAATGATGTGTCCAAAGTACCTTCACAAGTGGGATGACCTTGCTACGTAGTACCTGCTCCTTCCTATCAAGGATACGCGTCGGGCGCAGCTCGTACGTAGCATCCTCGCTCAACTGTACCTGCTCCCATCTGATGATGTGCGAAGGGTCAGGAACGTACTTCTTCAGTATAGATACATGAAATACGTTGTGTACAGAAGCAAGTGGTGTAGGCAAAGCGAGACGATACGCCACATCACCCACTCGATCCAATATCTGAAATGGACCGATAAACCTCGGTGTGAGCTTCCCCTTCTTCCCGAACCGAAGGACTCCCTTCATAGGGGAAACTCGAAGGGACACATGATCCCCGACCTCGAACTCCAGCGGTCGCCGCCTCGTATCGGCGTAACTCTTCTGCCTACTCTGTGTTGTGAGTAATCGACGCCTGATAATATCTACCTTCTCTGTAGTCGTCTGTACAACTCCGGGCCAACCAAACTGCGCTCGCCAACCTCTGTCCAACAGTGCGGTGCCCTACAAGGTCGACCATATAGAGCCTCATATGGCGCCATGCCAATAGTTGCCTGGAAGCTGTTGTTGTAGGCGAACTATGCGTACGGAAGACAGTCATCCCAACTGTCCTTGAAGTCCAACACACATGCTCGCAACATATCCTCCAGAATCTGATTCACCCGCTCTGTTTGCCCATCAGTCTGAGGATGAAACGCCGTACTGAACTTCAACTTCACACCCATCGCCTCCTGGATACAAGTCCAGAAGATGAATGTGAACCGCTTGTCTCTGTCCGACACGATCTCTAAGGGAACCCCGTGCAGACGGACGATCTCCCTGATGTACAATCTAGCCAGCTCGTCTGCAGAGTTCGTAACTCTGATAGGGAGGGAATGGGCCGATTTGGTCAACCGGTCCACAATCACCCAAATGGAATCGTGTCCCTTCCTCGTCTTCGACAGCCCTGATATGAAGTCCATGGAGATGAAGTCCCACTTCCACTCCGTTATAGGCATGGACTGAAGTAGTCTAGGAGGTCGACGATGTTCTGCCTTGACCTGCTGGCACGTCAAACATCGAGATACATACTCAGCAATGTGGGCCTTCATGTTATCCCACCAATAAGTCTGTCTCATATCCTGGTACATCTTCTTGCTACCAGGATGCATCGCAAGCTTCGAGTTATGGGCAGACTCGAGAAGCTCGCGTCTCAAGTCAGCCACATCAGGAACACATAGGCGGCCACGGAATCGTAAACCCCCATCAGAACCAACTCTCCACTCGGAGTCCACGGCGTCGCTAGCCTGCTCTAGAAGCTCAGACAGCTGTATATCGCCCTCTTGGGCCTCAACAATCCTGTCGTCGATAAGTGGCCGCACCCGAACGTGCGTAACACACTCAAAAGGCTCCTCGACAGTGAGTCTCTGCTCGAAGTCCCGCACAAACTCCATCATGTCCCACTCAGCTATCATCAGCGGTGCCGCAAATGCAATCGCCTTCTTGCGGCTCAACGCGTCTGCCACAAGGTTCGCCTTGCCAGGATGGTAGGAAACCTCGAACTTGAAGTCCTTCAAGGTCTCCATCCATCGGCGCTGTCTCATATTCAAATCCCGCTGTGTGAATATGTACTTAACGCTCTTGTGGTCGTAGAAAAGCTCGAACTCCTCTCCGTAGAGGTAATGTCTCCAGAGCTTCAATGCAAAGATGACAGCTGCCAACTCCAGGTCATGTGTAGGGTAATTCTCCTCGTGCTTCCTTAATTGTCTCGAGGCATACGAAATCACCCTATCCTTCTGCATCAGAACACAACCCAAACCAACGCGAGACGCGTCAGTATATACCGTATATTTCACCCCTTGCTCTGGCAATACTAGCACAGGGGCGGACGTCAACTTGTCCTTCAGCTCCTTAAAAGCTGCCTCCGCCTTCTCGTTCCAGGCGAACTTCAAGTCTTTCCGAGTCAACTGAGACAATGGCCTGACAATCTTCGAGAAATCCTGAATGAAGCGTCTGTAATACCCAGCCAGACCAAGGAAACTCCTCACGTCAGTAACCGACTCAGGCTGCTGCCAATCCTGAACCGCGGCTACCTTAGCAAGGTCCACTGCTATCCCATCCTTGGACACTACATGTCCCAGGAACTTGACTTCCTCCTGCCAGAAGTCGCACTTCTTGTATTGCGCAAACAACTGGTTCTTCTCCAACGTACCCAATACCGCTCGCAAGTGCTCCTCGTGCTCCTCCCGACTCGTAGAATATATCAAAATGTCATCAATAAAGACGATGACGAATCGGTAAAGGAAGGGCCGAAATACCCGGTTCATCAGATCCATGAACACGGCTGGTGCGTTCGTCAGACCGAACGACATCACCAAGAACTCATAGTGCCCAAAGCACGTCCTGAAGGTTGTCTTCTGCACGTCCTCCTCTCTCACGCGCAACTGGTGGTACCCTGACTGAAGATCAATCTTCGAGAAATACTTCGCCCCCCTCAACTGATCAAACAGATCATCTATCCTGGGCAAAGGATACTTGTTCTTCACCGTGACCTGGTTCAACCTACGGTAATCAATACACAACCGTAGCGACCCGTCTTTCTTCTTCACGAACAACACAGGTGCTCCCCAAGGAGACACACTAGGTCGTATAAAACCTTTCTCTACGAGTTCGTCAATCTGTTTCCGCGGCTCCTTCATCTCACATGGAGGCATACGATAAGTCGGCAACGAGATGGGCATCGCACCAGGCGTGAGATCAATCGTAAAATCAATCTCGCGCCGAGGTGGTAAACCAGGAATAGTCTCAAACACACCCACGAACTCCCGAACTACCGGCGTACCCTCTAATGTCGGACCATCAATCGGCGCAAGTAAAGCGGCATAACAATCAACGCGGCAGGGCCAACTGACCTGCACTGGGAACGTGAAAGTTGTGCCGTCAGGTCCATAGGCAGTCACGATCCGAGCATCGCAATCTATCTCCGCCCTCATCTTGGCAAGCCAATCCATGCCAAGTATAACATCGTAGTGCCATAGTGGAGCAACAATAAGGTCGACGAGCTCTGTGCTGCTACCCAAAACTATCGCGCAACCCTCGCATAACCGTGTGACATCCGAGAAGGTCCCAGTGGCCGTAGTGAGTCACGTTCCCTTAGTGGGAACAGTATGCAAAGATAGACGTTTAACCGCCCCACAAGAAATAATAGTAGTGGACCCAGTGTCCACCAGTAAAGAAACGGGAGTACCATGAATATGAGTCGTACCCTCAAAAGCCGTCGGTGCTGAAATCGACGTCTCTGGTGCCTCGGCAACAAGCGTGTGCACGCGAGCCTGCTGCTGGCGGTTCGGCTGAGGAGCCAAGGGTCGCTGTGGCGGCCTGAAGCGCGGCACAGGAGGTCGGAAAGAAGGATGTGCAGGAACAGTCTGTAGCGGCGGAGCTGATATGGCCTGTGGATAAGGGCGATCCAATCTCTGCGGTGGCGCAAATCCGCTAGCCCTCATGCGCGAGAAGCAGCTCTCAGCAGGGTGTCCTGGTTTCCCGCAAAACGTGCAGGTCACCAACGGGCGTCTCATAGGAACAACTGGCGCTGCGGCCCTGGGGGGAGAATCAGCCCGAGGCCTCTTGCCTAAGATAGGCCTGCTCTGTAAATCCTGCCGTGGTCTCGCAACCATAGTACCACGCGATCGGGCCAAACGGTCCACATCCTGCTCGGCCGTCATAGACATGTGGACCAACGCCGCATACGTAGGGATACTGAGGCAGCATAGCTTCGACCGTATGTCAGGTCGCAAGCCCCCAGTGAATCGTCGCATCCTCATCTGCTCATTGACGAGGATGGTTGGGACAAAGCGGCCCAACTCAGTAAAACGGTGCTCATACTCCGTCACCGTCATGCCTCCCTGCCTGAGGCGCAGAAACTCATCCTCCCGCTCATGCCGATACGTCTGCGGGTAATACTTCTCGTGGAACCGAGACTCGAAAGCCTCCCAGGTCCACACGAAGTCTACTGCGACCGTGCGCAGCACACTGTCCCACCATAAGCTGGCCTCCCTCTCAAACATGAAGGTAGCCAACTCAACCTGCTCTGCCTCGGAGCAATGCAGCATCCGTAGCATCTTGGAGATGCGGTCTAGCCAGAACTCCGCCTCCTCGGGTCTGTGAGAACCCACAAATGAGGGAGGCCTCAAGCGCTGAAATCGCTCGAGTAAACCACGAGTACCGACATCTCCAGTAGGAGGTGCGACGGGTGTAGGCAGAGGCACATCCTCAAACCGAGCAGGAGGCTCAGAATGCTCATCAGGATGCGCAGATGTCGTAGGTGGAGTCGCACTACCACCATGGGACAAGGCCTCAGCAATAGTGGCATAGCTGCGGTGCTGCTGCTGTTGTATCTGCTGCTGCTGCTGGTGCTGCATCTGCTGCTGATGCATCATCATCATCAGCTGCTCAAACCTATCAGGCGGGGAGCAGCCTGAGAATCATGCTGTGCAAAAGATGATGGTCGATACTGCTCACGGACCGGGGGCGTATAAGGTGGCTGTCCACCGGTAGGACCAGCAGGAGGCTGATCAGATCCCAACCCACGGTCCGCAGGACCGCTACTACCAGAAGGAGTCTGGTCCATAGAGCCGGTCAGAAGAAGATGTGCCGTGCTCCGTGTGTACTGCCGCGGCATGCCCTATACAACATAGGGTAGATCATTTGTGAGATAAAGCACAATACACTTCATAAAGCACTTAAGCATTCCACACATCATCAAAACAAAAGAGGCTACATGCTTTTCATTTACCCAAAATTGTCATAATACATGGAATACAGAGTTACATGAATCACGACAGAAAATCACATGATAGCCAATACATCTACTACATCAAACACCTAAAACATGCTACTACCTAATACAACATCTGCATGAAAACATAAACCGCCTATCGCGGTAACCAAAGCAAACACAACACACAACAACATGGATGACTAAGCATCCGAAGCAGGCGGTGGAGGAGGAGCATTCTTGTCCTGCGCACAGCACAGAATGGCCTTCAACGTACGGGACATCTTCTTAAAACTCTTCTTCATGTAGGCTTCATTCTCTTCAAGCTTGGCTCGAACTTGACCAATCTCTTGCTGCAAGGCGGCTTGACCCTCCTCGAGACGGGCCAAACGTGCATCCAAAGCATCCCGATCCACACCCTGCTCCTGAGCCGCAGGGGTGAACTCTCCTCAGTGTCCTGAGCCTCAGGTTCTTCTTCCTGTATGTCATCACCACGCTCCTCATCACTCTCTGCCTGGAGGTCAACACTCTCCTCGCCGGCGCTATCCGACTCATCTCCAGACTCGTCGAGTCGTGCTTGCCGCTGTTG
Source organism: Magnolia officinalis (assembly GCA_021015155.1). Classification (NCBI taxonomy): domain Eukaryota; kingdom Viridiplantae; phylum Streptophyta; class Magnoliopsida; order Magnoliales; family Magnoliaceae; genus Magnolia; species Magnolia officinalis. Next base: position 5,359 of record JAJHSJ010001443.1, on the reverse strand, counting down.
AGGGCCGATCTTCATATTCTTGAGTGTCGCTCACTTATGACTCGGACTGGTGCAAGATCCTCCATATTCAATCTGTAGCCTACATCACGAGCCATCCTGCAGATCAGACGGCCAAATGGGAGCGAAAGATCGTTCCTGGCAGAACGAACAACCTGAACTATCTGGGATAGGATGAATGTGGGCAGGCATATGTCGTCCCCATGTCCCATCTTGTACAAAAAGTCCACCATCAACCGAGTACATTCCGTGCGGTTACCCGACCGTGGGTACACATTGTAGGTGAAAATGTGATGGAGTAAACGGAAGTCCTCGGCCATCTTTGTCGCCGCAATGCAATTTCCTCGCTTCCAAGTAACCCGGCGACCACAGAGTATCGCGTGCGGCGATCCCTTTCCCGCGCACTTCTGGAGAAGTTGTCACTAGGATGCACCTGACCAAGCGGTAGCTTCGTGATCCGAGCCACCTCATCCACCGTAATCGTGCGCCTAATGCCCCTCACAGAAACAGTAAACTGAAGAGGCTCTACTGATGAGTCCACGATGTGGGCATAGAAAGCGCGAACCGTGTTCTCACATGCAGGGGACTCGCCATCAAACATAGAGTTCCATCCGATGTCCACCAGGCGATCCATCAGTGGGTGTAGCCCGAACACCCTTTCATCCACATGAGCTTCAAACACAACTTTGCGGCCCGCGAAGCGCCCATATTCAATGCCTATCGGATAAGCATTTCCGACGGGATGGTCAGGATCCAGGTCTCGCTTCGACCTAAACTCCCGAACGGTGCTAGTGCCGGCCCCAACGTCGGATCTTCTTCGGGAATGGGCTGGCCTACTTGGGCCGGCGTCATCGGCCGCGGTTTTCCTCTTTCCCATGAGAGATAGGATGGAGGAAAAGGAGAAAATGTAGCCACCACACCAAGGAGGGCCATGGAAAATTGCCAAAATGGGGGAACAAGGGGCTGATCTCTTTGATCCTCCACAAACAACAATCCAATAGGTGTGGAAGGGGCACTAGAGGTAGGAAATGAAGGAGAAACAAGAAGAAAATGGAATGGGTTAGTAGATTACCCGATTTTGAGCTCCAAGGAGGGGTATGAGAGCTCCAACTTGAGAAAATGGGGAAAGGAGGAGGCTAGGGCTGTTGTGGAAGGTTGGGGTGTGTGAGTTATGGAAGAAAATGGAAGATTGAAGGTTTGGAGGGATGGGTTTTGAGAAAAATCGAAAATGGGTTTGGAGGTGCTTGAAAATGGGTGAAATGAGGAAGAAGGGTGCTCCAGCCCCTTTAAACCCAACCCATTGCAAAATGGCACGTGCCAGGGGGTGTAGGAGGTTGGCCGACCAACCTGGCCCTTGGACCCACCGCCGGAAAACCGACCGGACCGCGGTCCGCCGCCCGAGCCGCGGCGCCGCCGCGGCCGGACTTGGCCGGAACCGCGCCGCCGCGGTGGGGCCTTGTTTGCCACGTGCCCAGGGTGCCAAATGCACCCTGGTTCGATCTGGAACCCTGGTGTATTAACGTGGGGGGCCCCCGAACTCAGTTCAGCTCCAGAACGGTTAGTTCCGAAAAATTTCTGAACTAATCTGATTTTTCCTGATTTTTAACGACTGATTTTGGGTGGATAGTGACCTGGCCACGTCAATAGACGGTCTAGGAGTGATTTAGAGTCCGTATGTGCGGTCAGGATCGAGTACAAACTCGAGCAACGCGTCCGTTTTTAATGAATTTCGCCGAACGGCGAAATCGGGAGACCCTAAGACTGTTTCTATAATTTTGCGCACCCTCCTAAGTATATTGCGTCAGCGTACGTAGTGGGGACATAACTCAGGTCCGGTTTTAATCAAAATCATGCTCTGATACCAACTTGTAACGCCCTGAAATTCGGGGGTCGAGTATGAACTCAACTCCCGAGTTCCAACGCATCACTTATGCAACATACACAATGATGGTTAAATGTTGTCTGAGTTAGCGCAATAAACATGAATGAGATTATACCAAAACAGTAATTCATACTCCAGTTCAATTGTATAAAGGCAAGCGGAAGACTGAAATTTTATATTCAAAGTATGTAAAGTAACAAAATTTTATGAACTCCAGAGTATGAGTACTAACTGAGTACCAATATACATGTATTGTTTCTAAGTCAAAAATCAAAATACAACTCCCAAGAGAAGCCCTGAAAATCCCCGCGATGCAGCCGGCCTAAGCAAAGCCGTCAGATACTGCATAAAGGAGAACTCCTCCTGATCCTCATCGAAGTCGGGCTCCGGCTCCTGAACCGAGGCGCCATCTACACCTGCGACAGAGTCTGGTGGGTGTTGCAAACACCGTCCCGTAACGTGGGAGTGAGTAGCTAACTCAGTGGAACAATAAAGCATAGGTTAACATGTTATCAATTCAATCAAGCAGTAATGATAAAGCAGTACAAATCAAACATTTCTAACTACTCTTGTTAAGTGCGAAAATGAAATGACATGATGCTGTATGCCCTTGCCAAACCACCCTCAAGCGACATCATCTTACGTTCGCGAATGCTTACTCCCTCAGTGCGCCACATCTCTACAAGCACATGCGGTGCGATGATGCTCATGATTACCAAGTTTTTATTAGTCCATTTCAAACAGCAGTATTGGGAAACTAAGGTACCTCCCTTGTATCATTCCCAAACATGATCCATTCTAGGGTCGTCAATCCTAGTTAATCTCATACGATATTATGGTTTGAGAAGCGTAGTGAAGGCATCGCAAAGGGCTCGTCACCCGTCAGCGCGGATACAGATCTCACCGTATGCGGCTCAATTGCTGCCGTCAGCTCGAGTACAGGTCTCACCGTACTCGGCTCAATCACTAGCCGTCAGCTCGAGTACAGGTCTCACCGTACTCGGCTCAACTCATACTCTAGTTGCTGTGAAAGACTCGTCGCCAATCACAGACACTTGGAGTATACTCGAAGATACTACGGAGGACTCGTCGCCCGTCAGCACGAGCACAGGTCTCACCGTACTCGGCTCTCGCCGTAAGTATCGACAGCTCGAATACAGTGTCCCATACCACCGTATTCGGCTCACGAGTTTTGCGCAATGGTCACTACGGGAGGCACATGGCCCCAGCGTAGGCCGACAGCTCGACCACGGTGTCCCATACCACCATGCCCGGCTCATGCGTCTTAGCGGATCGAGGTACCATGGTTAACGGGATCGCCACTGGTAAGTTTGGTACCCTAGGTTCAAGCAGTAGCGACCAAACATGGTGAACACACAAATACACTTTCGGTTTACTTGACGAGCCTGACTAGCTCGAGCGCACCACAAGTTGGGCGATATGGAGCGCAAAAGCACTCCGTGTGGCCAACCACTATCGCCAACCGAAGTACGACTCGGGTTCGCCAGACACATCCTTTGTGGCGACATGAATCTCAGCCACAATCGCAAGTCTGGTACCGAATGTTTGGACTATAGACATAGTCCCAAACTCAAACAGTTCTCATCAATAGCATGTGGAGTAAAGCATGATAAACAAACAATACAAGCATGTTAGCAGGCATGTTATAAAGCATGAAGTAAAGCATGAAGTAAAGCATGTTGTAAAGCATGTAGTAAAGCACTATCCACATAGGGATACAATTACATACACATTACAAGTGAGTGGTTCTAGCGAACCACCGCATGGAGGGATCCTCCTACATGTCTCTAAGGGAGTCGGGAATCCCATATCAGCCCTCTCTAAGGCACTAATACACAAGCATTTACACACACAAGCATTTACACAAACACTTAGAGTACGCCATTCCAACATACATGACGTATGTTAGCAAATCGCGTATTAGGGCTATTCTTTCGCCAAGCGGTTATTTTATCCGCGTATACCATATTCATACAACAAATAATCATGACAATTACACTTCCAAATTTACACATATGGGTATTTTTAGAATACACAATTTCAACATACATAGCGTTTACAAACGAACATGTATTTCAGCGATTCCTTTCGCCAAACTAGTATTTTATCCATATATTATATAATCATACATTAAATAAACATGTCAAACATTTTCCCGAAAAAAATACGTATACGGTATTTCTACGTATACCTAGAGTATGTGAAATTCCATATTCTACAACGTTAATCGAAACAGGAAACGGAAAGCACTTTGTACATGTGCATTTACATGCAGATCATGAATCTATCATTATCTGACATTGAAAGCGTTGAAAAACGTAACTTATACACTTAAAGTCCTCACCTTTGCCCTTGGAATCACAACGAATCAGCAAGGTAGTAGAGCTTCCGTATACGGGAGTTTTCTAGCCTAAAGAGCGGAATCGGTTAGCCTTTACATAACCTACAACGAATTTACATCAAATCAGACCTAGGTTAGGGTTTCTTACCTTCAAACGGAATGGATACCGCCGGGAAACCACCTGGAAGGAGCGGTGTAGGCCGTGCGACAACCAAAAGCAGTAGGAGGAAGATCACCTACAAATCCAAACTCCAGCTCTTCTCTCTCTTTTCTCTCTCTCTCTCTAGGGTTTTTCTCCCAAATTCGTATGGCTGTGAGAGGGGCTGTTCTAAGCCCCTTTTATAGCCAAAAAATCTCCAAAATAGACTCAGGTTCAAGGGTACTGCTTAATATAGGATATTCGTCACTTTCAAAAGAGAGGTTCTGGAGGCCCTCCTTGAGCCAAACGTCAGACTTAAGCTCACCACACATGGATCTATGTGGGATTACATTTTCGACTCGATCGGATTCCCAGATCGCACGTGGCGGACCACTTTCAGTTCAACGGTCAGTGGGCCACGATCGAAATTCCAAGTACATGTAAATGTTCCTGAATTTTTCTTAATCCGAGGGTGTAATTTGGTCTGATTCTGACGGTCAGGTTGCTTAATACTGACGCGCAAGCGAATGGTGCCAGATCACTATTCCAGATATTTATTTTGGGATGGGAATAGTGTTTTTCACACTCCCTCGCTCCGGATCGAAACGAATGGCCGTGGGACATCGGCTGGACCTGATTTTTGAGATGATTGTCAAGCCCAGTGAGGCGGTCCTAGTTCCTTAGCTTCATGTTAATCGGACTCCCGATGTGCGATCTAGACCTAATACGAAGTTTCGTTTCATTCCCGAGAGCAGACGGGTAATGAGTTTGGTTCTAAACTTTAGGGTAACCTAGAGTCACTTGTTTTGCAAGTTTTGGGTCTTGCAGATCGTATTTAAAGCGATCCCAACGGATTTCATGGCTAAACGAGTTTAGCACTTAGTTAACTTTGTTAAATTTCTAAAGGATTTAATCCTAATTGATTTCTGGTCGAGGTGGTACTCGAGCCAATGTACGGAAATTTACGGGTCGTTACAGA